>JARJDT010026897.1:0-13072 GCA_030264655.1 Leptusa sp. GC000079 | reverse complement strand
GATATCAAGTTGAAAATTGAATCATATACGTTTTGAAGGATGCTCTTTCGATCTAGACTAATTTCAGAATTTTTGCATTCTTCTAAGTGTGCCAACTGATATCACTAAAACTAAAGGGTTAAATCAGCTGATAACGTGCTTATTATCAGTTGGCCTACTTAGAAAAATGCAATAATTCTGAAATTAGTCTAGATCGAAAGAGCGTCCTTCAAAACGTATATGATTCAAGTTTCGACTTGTTATCACCATAACTAAAGGGTTAAATCTGATAACGTGCTTATTATCAGTTGGCATACTTCGGATGTATCGATTATCGTTAAAAACATGATGAAAAATTATTTGTCTTGTAATTACAGATCAAATGTCTATAACTTAATTGTAAAGTAATCAAATGTTAGTTTGATATAAGTAAACGCATTAAGTATAATTATTTAATTATACCATTAATATTGAATGAAGACGCATTTCTTTTAAATAAACTAAGGATATAACGTTTTCTTGCCCTCTTTTCCTTTTTATATTGTAAATCGTAACTAATAAGTAATGTTAACAATGATTGTCAATAAATTGAAACTATTATTGGAAGATAAGAAAGGAAATAAGTCTATGCACGAATCTTGTTTAATGGTAACAATTTGCAAAGTATTTTTCTGGCCAAGTAAAAGTAAATTGAAAAATATATTGTTAAATTGCAATTTTGTATTTGTTGCATGTACAATGCTATTTGGTCCTGGTAGTTATGTAATAAAATTATATGGTAAGTGCCTATCCAATTTGGAATACGCACCAATAAAGCATTTGTATAAAAATAAAGTTTGATTTTAGTGGAAGATGGTTCATTCGTTGACATTGCTTTCAATCTATCATTAGTGACATCAATGTTGTTTGCTTTTTATATAATTGCTGCAATACGTTTGAGTGCAAAAAGAGGCATCAACCTTTTTGATTTGATAGACAATAATCCTTATTTAGATTTTAATCAAGCAGACATTCTATTCAGTCTTCATTTGCATAATTTATTATTAAAAGTTGGATTTGTGGTGGTGTCTGGTTTTTTTGCACTGGTGGTTGTGATTGCTGAAGTCATTCAGTGTGATGCTAATGACAACAAATATGCATGTGGTTTAGTTTTTCCCAGTGTAAATTTTTTGCAATTTCTTTAGAATTTCAATTTTCAAATAATTTGCGACGATTTCTAGTATTTCTTCATTGAAATCTACCACCGACCGTATCGTGATATGATAAACTTGGTCAATTATTGGGGCATTTTGTATCTGATCAATGGCGGTTTAAATGTAATCGTAATGTTGCAATTATTGACTTCATATGTTGAGCTTGCGTTTGAAGCCTTAACAAATTCAATACGTGAATTGAAATCTGTTAATGATTGGAGATTGAGACAAAACAAGTTTATTTTGGTTTACAAACATCATCGTTATTTAATTAAGTATCGTCTTTGTTTTTCATCTTATATAACTTTAATTCCTGATTCAAATTTGAAATGTAGACTATGGAATGCCATTATGGATATATACAAATGGCCAGTTTTTGTTCAACTTGCGCTAAGCACAGTTATTATGAGTTTGATACTAATTACTGAATTAATTGTAAGCAGTGATTAATATTTAAACATGTTAAATATTTAAAAATACGTTGAAATATTTAGGAATTTAATGTCATATCAATTGGACATGTTTTCATATATTTTCTTGGGACTACAGTCTTTGGATTACTTGGAGAACGCATTATGGTTACTGTAAAACTTATAAACTTAGACAAGACTCACTAAAATTGACTAAAAATTATCATTTTTAGAGTGAAAAATTTAGAACTGAGGTCTTTTATGCATGTCCTTGGGATGGAGATATATATATTGCAAAAAATCTACTATTCATGAGTCTGAAATGCAAAAAACTTTTAGTGTTTCCTGTTGGAAATTATATGGTTCATTCAAATGCGCTTGTGCAAGAAGTAAGAAAAGTCGCAATTTGCATGATTTAAATGTTGCTGCAATTAAATGTTTTAGGTACTCAAAATGGTTTATTCAGTTATCATGCTGTATGTCAATCAAATGGGGTAAATTTTCCATTGTTAAAACTATTAATTAGATTCAATCTTTAATGTTATATGTATATAGCTAATAGTAGCTCTATTAGCTTTCAATTTCAGTTACATACTAGTAAGTAATAATAATTTTTCTTGTCATTTTCCTATGTATAATTAGTAAGTTATGGTTAGAATTGCATTAAGAGCACTTAAGAAACACAAAACAGTTGTAAGATTTGCAGTAAGTGACTCAGTTTGTTGATAATTTGCATCTTTCTGCAAAGTTTTACTTCAATTAAAAACCTGAAAAAAATGTTTCTTTGTGAAATGTACTATAAATCTAAGAACTGTCCTGTGTTTCTTAAGTGCCTATAATACATTTCTATGAAGTTTTAAAATAAATTATTGTTTTCAAATCCTTGCGACAAATTTTCATTGAGAAATGATAAAACTCGCAACTTTTGTTGTTGAAGTTTGAATCTAGGGATTTTCGTAAACTTTCCAAGCATAAAATTAACTGAGTGACGTTGGTGTCGCTGGTTGACAGAAATATGCCAACAAGCCATCCAACGCCGCTTATTTTGCTTTCCCCTTTCCGTGCCCAAAACTCTCTTTTCAAATACGTGTGCACTTCAAGCAGACACGCGAACTCAAACAGTTGTTGAAAATCCACAATTAATTCAAGTAATCATCTTATTCAGTGAAGATTCGTGTGTGTTCTCATCAATAAAGCAACAAACTCTAAGTTATAATTCACAAAAATGGCACCCAAACAAACAAAGGGCTTCACGAAAGAAGAAGAGCTCCTGCTGCAGGACTTCAGCAGGAACGTGACAACCAAGTCATCTGCGTTATTCTACGGCAATGCGCTCATCGTCTCTGCGGTGCCCATCTGGCTCTTCTGGAGGATCCATATGATTGACCTGTATGCCTCATTCATCCTCTTCATTGCTGTGACTGCCCTTTCAACGTACCTGATCGCGATGGCTTACCGCAACACGAAATTCCTGCTCAAACACAAGATTGCTGTGAAGCGCGAAGAAGCAGTCACTCGCGAACTCACCAAGAAGTTGGCGGAGGACAAGAAGATGAGCAAGAAGGAGAAGGATGAAAGGATCTTGTGGCAGAAAAATGAAGTGGCTGACTTTGAAGCCACCACTTTCTCAATCTTTTACAACAATGCCTTATTTGTGGCTTTGATTATCTTTGCTAGTTTCTATTTGTTGCGCAGTTTTTCACCAAGTGTCAACTATGTGCTTTCTGTTGGAAGCACTGCTGGTTTGTTGGCTTTGCTATCAACAGGCTCCAAATAAAACTATTAACTGTTATTTATTTCTTTTTGAAATTACATTTAAAAATTATATACCAACTTTTTATATGAAAACAAAAACTATTCATAAGTTGTCAAAGTAAAATTTTCTTTAATAACATTTTCTATGTAGAAAGATGAACTTAAATTTATTTTTAAAACCTAGAATAAATTCCTGCATATTGGACAAGTGCTCTTATTACTTGTGCTGAACCATTTGTACAAACAGGCAGCATGGAACTTCTTCCTACAAGTTTTGCATGATAATTTCGGTAATTGGTAAGTTCCAGGATGCAGGACAGCAAAGCAAATGTAGCATTCTTCAACCTCGTCAAATTTCTTATCTAAATTGTTGTTCCACAGTGACAACGCATCCCATATCCTTCCATTCTAAAAAAAATAATTCAATTAATAAACCCAGACAAATTTCTGTTTTGCAATATTAATTATCTGCAATATCGAAAATTATAATTACCTGATGCATGACGCACATTCTCAATTGCATCAACCATTGTTTATGTGGCAAGCCACCAATCTGCCGATAGCATTGCACATCAGGTCCTCTCAGCGGATAATCCTGAGGCAAACTAATAACAAGTTCCATCTCCGCTTCATCAACAGTGTAAACCGCCACAACTTCGCGCATGTGTTTGCGCACCTTAACAACCAAATTCTTGAACTTATTTTCGTGTTCAGCCACCTCAGCAAGTTCCCGCCGGCAAAGACTTGGTGAAATAAAAACCATAGTCACTCTTGCGACAAGATGCGAAGTGCGTGCATCGGCATTCGACCACCATTGCCGCACGGCGGCGGGTAATTGCGCTAAAGCCGCCCCATACACGGCATAGGTAAGTTCTGAAATCCTGGGCTCGTGACGGTAAGTGTTGAAAGGCAGCTCCAGTTCTTGAAAACACCAATAACCTGCACCGTGGGTCGACGGATCAGACGTTATGAATATGTCCAAATCCATCAGTTTGAAGATAGAAATAAGTAGACTGCTGAAGAAGTCTTGGGTGCGCAACCAATCCGAGTATTGATAACGCAGCTCAGTCGATGAAAGCTCGCAAAGGCGTAGAAGTATGTGCCAAAGCAGTAAGTAAGCGAATGTGTAAGTGTACGAGTCAGTGAAGGACTCCACGCAGCAGCTATCAACGCCCAATTTGAAGTCTTGCAACATTGTGGACACAATGTTCTGCGTCTCTACAAGCAAGTCTTTGAATTGCTCGATAATCAAGCCCTTCTCGTGAGGACTGTTTGTCTCTACAGCGATCGCATCGACTTGCACCAGGCCAGTTGACAATACTTTGAGCATCTTATAGCTCCACAGTTGCAGTGTCTGCTCGGAACTTGTCAGTAATGCGATGCATAGTTTGAGCAACTTCGACCATTTCGGCATGCCCTCAATACGCGCGTCGAAAACATATTTGGGTTCCAAATGCTCGATAACTGGGCCAAAGTTTCGCAAAAATAGTTCTTGGGTCATTGGAAGTGGTTTAGTAACAACAAATTTCTCTGCAAATATTTCAACGTTGATTTAAAGTTGAACAAAACGAGGAACAACGAATAGTTTTACCTGATAATAGTAACCAGGTTTGAACTAAATCTGATGTGATACTTTTAACAAATACATTATCCCATTCGTCAATGAGAGTACTTGTTGGTTCGCGACGGCGCATCCAATGATCAAAGTGCAGTTTAACAGCAACGTATAAATTACTTAGTGTGCTGATAAACGAAGCAATCTGTTTTGCAAAACATTCATATCAATAAATAAGTAGTATTGTTAGATTTTTAACGAGCTTGCAAAAAATATTATTAAAATATTTTCCATATACATATTTAAATACTATTTTAGCAAGTCCACCTTTTCCAACTGCAATTCAGGAACAGTCAATTGGAATTTAGTATTTTCAAGTGAAATTCAGCTCTCGTTAATTCAAATTGGAAATTTTCAATTGAAATTTGGAATTCATCATTTGAAATTCAGTATTTCTAATTTATTTTAAGCAAGTATCAATTAAAATTCAGAATTTGAGAATAATGAAAGTGAGTTTTTTCAATTTATTTTCAGCAAACATCAAATGAAATACAACAAGTTATATCACACAATTTCAATTGATAATTTAATTAATGGTTGCTGAATTTCAATTGAAAACACTAAATATCAATTGACATCCGAATTTATATTATTTGAAAATCCTTACTATCAAATGAAAATTGCTGAAAATATTTCTTACCTGAGGATTCAAAATATTGTCAATATTCCGCAGCAAATGGGGTATTTTGGCGCTCCAAGAACCCAAACTCACAATGATAAAGTCCCAATTCTGCCGACTTAAGTGGTGGTCCTTGTCAGTCATAACGTTGATTACTTGAGTGCTCATATGCATGAATTCGATAATAACTTGTACTTGTTCCCAATCAGTTTCCTCAAAACTCAAGTTGTAAAATTTGAATCCTTCTTTGTCCTTTACCTTTTCCATCGTACAAAAGACATTAGCGATTTGGACATCTATTTCTCTGAATTGCGTCATATAAGTCAGTGTTACAATTTGCTCCAAACTATTCACATCACGTTGTTCCACATCATCATAACTTAGTCCATGTACATACCGAAAACCTTGCATGAAATGCATGCGAATTTTCCAATTGTTTTTCGCCAACGAAGTATATATTTCTTTTGATGATATATTCTTGAAGTTGTAATAATATTTCATGGCAGGTTTTATCCAAAGATGACTTAGTTCTTCATCATATAACTTTGAATTTAGACTAATTCCTAGTTGGTTAACAATTGAACAGTCTAGACTTTTCAAGGGATTTCTAAATACAATATCGAATGTACTACTAACAGCGCATAGCCTCTTATGCAAGCGAAACTCGAAATAATAATCTCTAATATTGTCCAACATGGTTGAATCATGGATAAGTTCCAAGATAACTTGTTCACTTTCGTCAATAAGCTTGCTAATACAATAGGTAACTTCCTCATCGTTTTCTTCATCGAAATGTGAAACTTGAACAGAAAGTGCCCTAATTTCAACTACTTTCCACGCAAAATATTCCAGCATCTTAGCGTCAAAGTCATCCAAGTCAATACGCTTAATTTTAAAGCTGTTTGTACGACAAATCGTGTGTCCAAAGTATTCAGCATATTCACACAAGTTGGAAATAAGGCATTTCCGCTGGAGAAAATGTTCGCGTTCAAAGAAAACTTTGAAAACATCACTGACAAACAACGGTCTGCTTTTCTCGACAGATAGTAGATATTTAATGATAACATCAGTAATATTCAAATCATGCTCGCCCCGATGATCGTGAGCAAGCTGTTCTAATTTAGTGTCAATATCGGTAGTTTGCAGCATTGTTTCAATGATATTGACACATTTAGCACTCAATTCTTTCAACGAATCATTGGAAAGTTTAGCAGCCAGCACACTTAGTGCATCCTGCCATGCAGTGCTCACTTCCCAGCGTGTGTCCATCGACAGATAATCACACTCTTTGCTATTACAGCTAGTCTTGCAACTGAACGTGAACAGTGCAAGAAACAAATCATCCGTGAAGGTCAACTCTGATTGATAAATCGTTGAAGCGATATAAGCAGCAAGACTACCAACAGTATCAATTGTGCTTTGATAATGTGTTGGGTTTGTCAAACAAGGATTCAACTGGATAATAATGGTATCCACTGATGGTTGTGTGATGAACAGTTGCCCGTCTCGAGTTTCAGTAAAAGCTTGTTTTAAAAGCAGGCTCAAATCACTTGTTCCATTGCCTTCAATCTCGTATTTCGTGATTTTAATAAAGAAAGCACCGATTTTTTCGTCTCTCAGCCATTTTTGCACCGATTTCTGAGTGTTGTGAGGATGAGAAAGGGCCAGTGCAATGCACCAACCTAGTGCTTTGTCTTCTTCATTCACTTGAAGACATTTTTCCAAAGTTGTTTGCATTTCTTCATCATTTGCATACTTCATGAGTAGAAAAACAAAATCGACAGCGCTTTTCGTGCATAATAACTCATTGTTAATCCACTTGAAGACCAAATCCAAGAGACTTAAACTTGCGCCATCAGATAAAGTACTTTTTAGATGTTGTACAAAATTGTCGCTTTCAAACTCCCGGGTTAACGCCACAACACATTCAATCATCTCTGGTAATTTTTTAGTAGCTTTACAGTCAACAATCTTAATGTAGAAAACGCAGACGTTGTAAACCAGCAAATGCAACGAATCTAAATAATCCTGTTCAAGATTCTTGTGTAATTTACTCTTGCGCAGCTTTAGCGCTTTATCATCATTATCAGCATCATCTTCAGTCGTGAACTTAACTTTAAACTGTTTCGACTTGACTGTATGTTTGAGACAAATAAGTAAATCGATTTGTCTGGAACTAAGGTCGTGAACAACGTGCCCGGGTGCAGTCGCCGCATATTCAGTGATTCGTGCTATGAAGAGTGTTTCGCACTCGGACCAAAAGACTGCAAGACATCCACCATAACAATCTTTGTTTCTGTGCCATTGTTGCACCATCAACGCAACTTGATTAAAGATCACTTTGTGTGAGGCGCGCGGATCAATCAAACACGAATCCAACAAGGATATCAAATGGTTTTTGATCAAGTTCTCACATAGCTTAACTTGCGAGTGGTTTTGGATGATTTGGTACTGCAAACACTCAATAAACGCGACGCAAATCGCGCGCGATTCCGATTGCGATGTTCGCGCGCATGTTTGTCGCAAACCAGCTGCAATAGAATCAAAAAACTTGGGCAGAACTTCTTCGTTGTTAAGTGTTGGAGGCAAATGCGACATTAACGGCAATAAATTCGGATAGATCACAACCGCGCTGCCATGTCCTCCTGCTCGCAGAATTATCCATAGTTTTGTGAGAAGTTTATCCTCGACATTGTAGTAGTTCCACCAATTCTCGATGGTTTTGGTTGTTAGCAAGACGGATTCCCACAAATTGCTCTGTACAGTTGGATCATTTTCTTCCAAATTGGTAAACACAGCCTTAACAACATTAACTTCTTCACCGACAAGTAAAAATCCGGCGTACTCGCATATTGTCGCAAGGACATTGAACCAGGAAACGCGGATCTGTGCCACAGGGTTACGTGCAAGTTTCCAAAACTTTGGACTAGTGACAATCTTCCTGTTAAGCTCCTCAACTTTTTTAATGGAATCACTTGAGAGTTGTCTAAGATACAGCGAATATCCTTGCAAGGACGATATCAAAACACGTTCGAATTTCGCCTCCCTTTTATCTGCTTTAGTCGTATTTGGATTGCTCAGTGTATCTGCTGTATGAACAGTTAGATTGTCACAGATGTAGTTCAAAATTTCCTCTTGGCAGAAAACAATGGCTTCCTGTTGCTTGTTCACTGGAAAGGCATCCTTGAAAGCTATGCCAGCAGCAGTGGCAGCAGGCGCATAGGTGTCACACTGTGAAGTAAACCAAGGGCCTGCCAATTGCTTCAAGTAAGGTGCAAGATTCCTTTTTGCCTTGAGGACAATCTGATTGAGAGCAATATGAGTGGCTTCCCTCACTCTGTGCTCAGTATCTGTTGCCAATACACAGTAGAGCCTTGGCCAAAAAGGCAGAATGGCTTTAACTGCTTCAGCCTCAGTGTTCTTGACCAACTCGGTGAACTCCTGTAAGGCTTTCAGCTTAGTTATTGTATCTTTCTTGTTCATTTTCTTGAAGACTAGCTGAAAGTTGGAGTCAACACTAGCATCAAGATCCACATCTATAGGTGTCAGGGAGAAGGCGGCGGCTGTGAATCCTGTCTCTTTCATTGTGTTAAAGGGTGGGATTGTGGTGGTTGTACTGAGAAATTCGGCGCTTCGACCGGAGTTCGAAGGCTGAAAAACATTCGTGCTTTGTTCGATGCGTGTTTCATGAGAAGTTTTAATCCAGATTTAACTTACACGTGCATTGTTCTTGACCCGTTGTGCTTGTTTCTGCTTGCCACCCATTTTCACACAGTTTTTAGCGCAATATTTGGTGTTTTAAAGGCCCAAATGGCATGAAATGCAAGTGTTTCAGCTGATTGTTGTTCAATCTGGCGATTTTTTTTACTGATGATAATAGATGGCAGCACTCTTCAAGCAGCCATACACGTGTTCATACAGTTCTTTTTGCATGAGGCGCGTGTGGGCACCACTGGTGGGCACTGGCATGGGTGAGTACTTACCGTGGGTACACTGAACGAATATTTACGCACAGGAGCGCCAACAAAACGATTACAAGATACAGGGCGTATTCAAAAACTATTTTAATCTCGATTTCTATTATTTAAAAATTATAATCTATATTCTAGAATCACTATTACACAACTTTCTTCCTTTATTTAATTGGGATAAAATAGTACAAAGTATAATAGTTGACATTTACAAAAATATAAACGTTTTTACTGTCGGTTTTTACACAAGTGATCGTAGAAAAAGTAAAGTACGAAACTCGGGCTACAAAGGTTATTACACACTCCTGAAAATAAGTTGTTTCCGAGGTTGTTTCTTTTGTCAAAATCATATAGTGTAGACATTGTGTAGACGACTTATGATAAAATCATAAAGGAAATCAGAAAGTCTGAGGTCTCCTTTAAATCAAGGCAAGAAAGCAAATCAAACGAAAATCGGGCAATGTTTTTTTGCATCGCGCCCTACTGCATTTTCAAGCGGAACAAAAGCCTAGATAATAACAACGAACGTGGTTAGCATGTGCCGATGATAAGACAAGTTTACTGATAACAAGGCATTCTATACTGCAAATTGCGTATTTTGTTTGCATTGTGAATAAATTATGCCATAGACATACCACCATACCAGTTGATTAGTCATGGAGGATGATAAAGTTGTGCATTCAGGCATTCTCTTATTACCACCAAACAGCAAATTAATACAAATTAAGGTATTTGTTTCTTGCATTGAGTCCACTTATTGCTATCATTTCAAAAAATATTTGATTACAGAAAACATGGCAACAAAAGTTTTGCATGCTTTATAAGGCAAGCAAGTCAGGCATTGAACGCATTGAAATTTATGATGGTATGGATGAGGCCAGGAAGGACACACCGTGCAAAATTATCACACTGGAGAACTGTGTAAAAGTCTCCAGGAAGAGCCAAACTTTTTTTACAATAGTCACCAAGACAGGCTCCTATGAATTCAGCACATTCACTGAGAATGCTCTCAATGAATGGATAAATGCTTTGCAAATGGTTGCATTCAAGGACAACTCATCCAGGATAACAACACTTGTTGAAGACAATGATTTATATTGCTCAACTGGTGAAGGCATCTTCAGTGTGAGGCTAGTGGAGACAGAAACTGCAATAAGGTGCAATCTTTCACCTAAGATTTACATATTAGCCCTGACACCAACTGCCATTCAATTGCGGGAAGCAGGTGATAACCAGCTGCTCTACACATGGCCTTACCAATTTATTAGGCGATATGGTTACAGCAGTGGCAAATTTACTTTTGAAGCAGGCCGGAAATGCGATTCTGGCGAAGGCAAATTCTTGCTAGAACATTCGAATGAACAGGAAATATTCCGATATTTAACAATGAAAATGAAATCTATGAAAAAACTACTCAAGTCCGATTCGGCAAGTAGTCTCGAATGTGGCGATAAACAATTCCAAGCGGTCTTAAACATGGAAGCACGAAGTCGCAGCCCATTACCACCATCACCAACCACTTCAACATCACTACAAGACGCCGAGCAATTCTCACAGGAACTCAGTGAGAAACTCGCCATTAAAGCACCTCAAAAACCACCACGGAAAAAGGTATTGCCATTGAAAGACGACTATGAAGTTATCTCGAAGTATGACGAAGTTGAAGTGCGCGACAATGCATGGCAAACATTGGGCACTGATGAAGTTAAGCATAAAGAGCACATTGAAGACAACTACGAAGAAGATTACATTTCATGGAGTTCGTCAAATTCAAAATGTGCCAATTTGAATATGAGCGGGAGTGTTAGCAACGCATCGAAAATCATCACAGAACCAGAGGACGACGACCCGGAAAGTTACGATAAGTTGAACTTTTTCGGATCGTCCAGCAAGTTGCACTTGTCTGGATATAAGCAAGTTAGGCCGAATCCTAATGTGAATCTCACACCAACAACACCGACTTTCAATGAGTATGATGAAGTGCATACGTTTGAAAGTATACGGCAGGCGGATGATTCGCACTTAGGATATGCTGTGATCAGGAAGAAGGAGACGCCAGTGAACCATAAATCGTTCAATGATACCGAATATGCCGTTATAAGTAAGCCAAAAAGAGTCTAGTCTCAATATGCAATTCACCAATTCGATTGTGCCTTAAAATGTGCCTAATATAGTTTTATTCAAGTATTTTATGTCTATACAGGGTGATTGAAAAAGTGTAGTACCAAAATTTTTTTCAAAAAAAATTGTAATTATTTTTAAGAAATTTTTCAGATATTTCACCAGTGAATCACCCTGTAAAACCACTTATTCACAATGGTGCTCTGTGGACACATTCCATGAATTAAAATGAATTTAATTAAGTAAGTGCCATTATTGTTAGGAACTTTTATAAACAAATAATATTTTATCAATTTTCTATTGTATTTTATTTATATTTACAACAAAACAATTATAAAACTTCTTTATTCTTATCATCTTTATCATTATTTTGAATTATTTCCAAACAATTATTGACATTTATCCTCTGAACAGTTTCCCCCTTTTCAGCAAGTATATCTTCAATGTTTTTCTTACCATTGAGGTCTGTAAACCAGTTGAGATTGTCTGCAATCAAATGATTGTTCTCACAGCCTTTGCATTTGACTATAATGACTCCTTTCTGATAAGCTTGCTTTGATATAAAATGCATGTTCTTTGTGGAGCACACTTTGCAGGTGTATAGAAGTTGCATTTTGCCTTCCAACTTCCCTAATGGTATTTTTCCCTGCAGTGTTTGCTCTGTATTAGATGATTCAACTCTTGTGATTTCTTCTCGGATTTCTTTAATTGCATCATCCCAACAAGTGCTTGATGTCTGCAAGGCTCTTGAAGGGATTCTTTGATGTTGAGGTTTATGGTGAGTGGCTATTAGTTGTGTGACTTTACTAGTTGTGCCTCGTAGATTTGATAAAATACGACGAAATGCCATTATTTATTTTTGTGCGGTAAATTCAAAACTCCTCCGAAAATACCAGAAATTCCAAGAAAAGAGCGAGAAATATTTTTAAATTATTGAGGTTGTGTAGTATTGCCGTCTTTTGGGTTGCATACATTGACTACCTTGCCTTCACCAGTCCTTCACGCATTCTCTAGTTATCTGTGCATTCCTTGATTCATGTCATTGCAGTCTGGCAGTCATCCTTGATTGCAGTCACATTGCAGACAGAGCCGGTGTTTAATCCTCGCCCTCGAGAAGTTCTTACATGTTGAGACTGGTTTCACAAGTTACCTTTATATTATCAATCATTATTTCGCTTAGTTAATGTAGTATCATCTCTCGTAGAAGTCTTTTTCGAATAGAAATACGTGGTAAGTACACACGATTTTCTCAGAAATGTTTTCACATAACCTCCAGTTTTCCAAATTATATTTAAATAATGCCTGAAAGAAAGCTAATTCATTTTTCATCCACTTGAAGACAAGACTTATGTAAATTACTTGCTAATTATTGATATAAATGATGTGACATGAGTATTTCACAATCGTGT
>JARJDT010026873.1:0-11631 GCA_030264655.1 Leptusa sp. GC000079 | reverse complement strand
TACCATAATTTGATATAAATAATATTGATTAATCGAAATGTTGTTTATTTTATTCCTATTGAAATAAAAAGAAAAGGCAACTGGCAAGGACAAGACAACAGTTCGGTTCACGTGTCGTGTTACCTGTACTTATGTATCAACATCTATACTATATGTAAGTATGTTGCAAATTCAAATCGCCAGCTTGAGCGTTCGATTCGCGGTTCTCGTTCGCGGTTCATTGACTTTGACTTCGCGCTTTGGCTTTGCTTTGCGCGTACACAAGTATAAGTGTATCGTAAGAACAGAAGAGAACACAAGAGCAAACACAAACGGTTTCGCACTATACCACACAGACTAACACTACACATGGACCCATAGACTTTACTTGCAAACAACACTCAACACTAAAAGACCATCAAGTAAAGTAAAGGCTTCAAGAAAAGAGTAAGTAAAAAGTTCATGTAGATGACGAGATGATGCCGATGCCGAAGTGAGTGCAATATAACTCCGAGTTTAATCACAGTTTAACTTAAGAATCTTAAGAGTTAAGATGTTAAGAAAGAGAAAACAACTGTCGCCTGACTATTGATTGTCGATTTATGTCGATGTCGATGATGAATCAAACCTATTGTTGAAATTTGCGCCGGATATACGAGAATGAGAAAATCACTTTATCACTTAGCTGAACAAACATTGCACCTTGTTCTGCGGATGGTTTTAGTTCTTCATTTAATAATTAATGACCGTATTGTTTACACTTTACGCGTACATAAACGCAAACAGGCACGCGAACAATTTCATATCTCATGATATCTCATTGTTTGTGTTCACTTCACTCTTCAACTAATTAAGAATTAAACGCCTAATAATTAATCAAATCAAATTATTAAGCGTACAAAAGGTGTGTAAACGTTTGACTAGATAAAAGCAGTGAATAAAAGGCGATAATAAACGCGATTAACGCGAAACGAATAAATTAATAATGCATGTTTGTGTAAACTTAACATGCTTCTTCTTCTTTTTCTTTATTTTTATTCGTCTTTATTTAATATTCTTCCTATGAAGACTGAGCTAAAGCGTCTAAAGCATGAATATGAATAAGGAAAGAATGCGCTAACCGGAAACAAGCGTTTTGTTTACACCTAAACACTACTAATAAAGTTAACCATCACAATCGGAGATCGCCAGACTGCCAGACATGAAACGTGAAATTTATTCACAATGAGACGACTAATTGTTGTAGTTTAAACAACGTTTTAACGAGCCAACTTTAGTCTGATGAGTCTGATAGTCAAGAGCAAGAGAAATTATAAACTATGTGAATGTGACCATATGAGACATGATGAAAGACTTTAGCTATTGGTCGCGTACTCGCGTTCTCATTTTCGATTCGATTCGAGACGATTCGAAGAAATCGAAAAAGAAAAGTAATCCATGCCATGCCAGTCATGTCCGCCATCAGTTCATTTCATTTCCATTTATGATTTTCAATATTTTCATTTTTCATTCCATTCAAATAAACATCATACAGGGTGTTCCTGAATAAATGATTCTCGGCAACTATCGAAGATGGGACATTTTTCCAAATGTCAAAAATAAATCAAAAATCAAAATTTTAATCAGTTGACAATCGAAATATTCAAAAATATTTGAGAATATCATTGAAAAATTTAAGTCAATGCTAAATTGTAAATTTGTTCACGAGCAATATAACGGTAATGTCAAGTGTCCTAAATACATCGAATTTTAAATTTTATTCGAATATTTCTAATCACCGAACAAAACTTAAAGTTGTAAGTTGAACAAAAATCAACACGATTCTTATACTTGAATAATTGAATTTGCTCATTATAGAAGAAATACAAATACAAATAAAAAATCGATGTCTGAAATTATAAATTAATGCAAAATGCAAAGCAAAAGTATAGAGCTAGACAAACACCTGTTACACGGTAACACTAAACAAACTACACTCGAGGCCGAGGCGAATTTGTTATTTATAAATACGTAAATGGTCATTCCGCATTCGTTGCCTTTTACAAGAGTTATTTACGTTCCGTTTAAATAAATAAACGATAGATCTACGACTATGTAGTTGATGCATTGCAGATAGCGATCATAGTTGTTTAGTTGTAGTAACACCCACGCATGTCCTCCAACATCAACAACATCATCCACAACTCTGCTGTACTAATGTAAATAAATAAAAGTGGAACACCCTGTAGGCATTCATTCTAATTGGAACAATTGAACTGTGTATACAATGTGTTCACGGTTTTTGTGCAAGTTTAAGAAGTTTAGCAAGAAGAACGAACCGGAAATTCCGCATGAAATATAAGAAAGAATAAAATTTCTCAATTTCAATTTAACTTAATGGAGAATTTTAAGTTTTAAGATGCGTGTTCGCATCTGAAAATTCAGTGTTGGTCAGCTCTTAATCAAAGCTAATTAAAATTAACATTCGTAATTCGTATGGTGTTATTATGCATTCAAGCAACAAGTGCTCAATATAAGTCGAGGCGAGTGCAATGCAACACTTGCATACTGTGCGGTCGCGGATTTAGTTAAAAATAGAATAAAACGGTTCACAGAGCACTGCAACGTTTTATTTTATAAATAAATACACTGTTTTAATTATAATTGTTAGCTAAATGTCATACATTGGGTTTCACGTGTTTTGATTTTCGAGAAATCTTGATATCTTGATATCGACAAAATTCGAGACAAGAGTTGGTACAAGACAATACAAGAAAGTTTTTCAAGATATTAGACAAGAAATATCGAGCAAAATCTAGAAATATCGAGAAAAATCAAGAAATATCGAGAAATGTCAAGAAATATAAAGAAAATAAATAAAAAACTCAAATTTCTTGCCTTGACAGTTTAAGATAAGTCAAGAAGTCCAATTCAAGACTAGAATTCTTGACAAGATGCTATACTCTAAAGAAAGATAATTAATTCAAGACGAGAATTCTATCGTGTGAAACCGTAAATTAGTCATACACCTGGTATGTGGTGAGTAAAATGCAAATAAGTGCAGATTGAACGCATTGCAGAAATAATCAACGACGATAACACGCCAAGTGATAACATAATCACGCCGCGCGAAATGTATAAACTTATAAAAGCAAAGCCATAAATAAACAAAACAATAGGCAAAAATCACGTGGACGCGAATGACGTCAGAACGTCACAAGTCACATTTTCTGAGTGCGATATCACGGCAACATGGCAAAAACAAAAGAATGTTAATCGTTCTTATCATTATCAAAACCGCCTTATCAAACTATTTTCTACTATACTATTTGATGTGCAAACTTGGCTGAAACGTAGTTGAAATTCCCAAATTCGCAAAGTAAACAGTGTAACTTACGTGTGCGAACTGTTGCGCAATCCGCTGGTGCTCCTCCTGGTACAGCTTCCTCGCGCGCCGCTTCTCGCCGTAGAGCGTATTGAGCGCGTCCAGCGTCTTCGTCTCGATGGCGTCCGCATTCTGCTTGACGAGCTTGCCGACGCTCTCAAACTCCTCCATCATGCCGCGCCATGCGCCGTTGACGACGCTGCCGGCGAGCTCGTCGCCGCGGTCCAGCTTGAGGCCCTGCGCGGCGACCGCCGCCAGGGCGAGCGCATAGTCGCGCTCGCAGCGCACCTTCGAGGTGAGGCAGCGCTTCATCATCTCCATCAGCCGCAGCTCGGCGTCCTGCCGGACGAGGAGGGCCTCGTGCGCGCTCCGGCCCTGGAGGTTCGTCGAGAATCCCATTGTGCATCAACGCACTGTATATTTCGGACGCACCACACACACACACACACACACGGACACTAGTGCGGCGGACACACTGGCGAATCACAACCGGTTTCCCGTTACTTTTCACTTTTATTGCCTTTTTTCACAACAATCGTATAAAGAGCGCCATAGTAAACTAATTTCTAATTGTTGCTGATGTGACACGGACATTTTAGATGTTTTAGATAGTTCGTCGCGCACCGTCGAATATCTGCTTGTTTTTGGTTTTTGTTGTTTGTATTGTTGTTGTTGTTGTTTGTTAATAATAAAAAGTGTGCATTACCATGGCAACCCGTTGATTTGATATTGTTGTAAAGCGCCGTATTTTCTCAATGCGGCGAAAAACGTTCGACTTTTATGTAGTGTCGTTGTTCGTTGTTCGAATAAAATGAGATATTGAAATATTCAGGTGACGCACCTTTGGGTTCGGATTTGGAATGAGTTCGTCGAGTTGCGCTGCGCGATTGTCTTGCACGTCCAAGTCGTGGTCGGCGCGGTCAGACACTCAGCTAGACTGGCCCCGTGCCCGTCCTGTCCTATCCCGCTCGGCTGTTGTTGTTCTTTCCTTTGCCACTTTTGTTGTTCCTCAGTCGCGCAGGCCGTCGCTTAACTCGCCTATAGTTGACTTACCTTAAGTTAAGCTGATGAAGTTAAGTCGCGACTCGCGACACAACGCGCTCCCTCCTTCCATCTACGTTCTACGCTCCAGCAGCACAAGAACAACACCAACAACACGCATCGCATATCGTCAAACGAACGCGAGGCCCGAAACGAGCGAAACTCGGACAAAGGCAGCACGAGCACAATTCACGTTCACGCAAACTCCAATAGTAGAGTTGCGACATGCGACATGCGTCTAATGTCGTGTCCGTCGTTCGTGTCCTATTCGAATTCGCTCGCAGTTAAGTTAAGTTGAGTTAACTAGTTAAGTTAAATGCGCACGTGAGAATGCAAAGCGCGATCGGCGCGACGTGCGCTGTGCTGTTTGTTCGACTGTTTGCGGACGATTACCGCATCACGCACTCGCAAAAACTCAACGCAACCAAGCGCAAGGAGCAACACACACGTGATAAGCGCTGAAGTCAACAATTACAAACAATTGAACTTTACAATTACAGCAAATATTAGGAATTGACAGTAAACCGACAGAAAGATAAACAAAATAACAACAAATATAGCGCCACCTATTATACACTAGTCTCATCTTTGATTTTAACTTGATGCAACTACAGCAAATTTTGACAATTGTCAACAATCTGGCAGAATAATCAACAAAATAACAACAAATAAAGCGCCATCTCTAATACACTAGACAAAAATTATTTCGCATGATTTCGCTCACGCAATAAACATACACGAAACTGAACGCAATCAATCAAAAAGAGTATTACACACATGGCAAGCGGCGAAGTCAACAGTTAAAGCAGTTACTTAAAGCAAATAATTAGCAATTAACAGTAAACTGACAAAAAAATACGAAATAGCACATATAAAGCGCCATCTCCTATTCACTAAGCAAACATATTCTCGTCACATCTTTTTTTTATTATTAAAAATGTAATAAAATTTATAAAAATTGCGAAATATGTATAAATAAACAATTATAGCATTAGAGAATCACACATTGTTTTTATTGACGGATTTAATCGCCGCCACCAGCGTCTCAAATTTCGTGCGATTGAGATATCGCCGCGCGTAGAAATCGAAAGTGCCCTCTTTGAGCAGAATTCTGTACAATCTTTCCGCATATTTCCTAATACCCATCCATAGAGGGAAACAAAAATTACAGATCACTGTTGACCGTTAAATGGCAAAACTTACCGTGTGTCGCCGTTTTTATCATCCAAAAAGTGCGTCAGATTGTCAATAATACGCTTGCGCGTCGCTTCGTGATTCGGGTGATGCATAACGGCAGCCGGACCGGCGATAACCACCGCGCAGATGATCAGCCGCACCGCCGCGCAGCGCACCAAGGGGTTGCGATGCGTCGGCCCCTTGGCGCACACTGACCGCACGGCGTGAAACGTCGGTATATGCGTGACCATCGCGTCCAGCGCCATATTGGCGTCCTGTCGTATAAACTTACTCGCATCCGCCGTCTTATACAGCAGCGTATTAACTATATCGTCGAATTCCTACGGGAACAGCACATAACCTAAATTGTACGCTATCCGAAATATGACGTTTGACGTTTACCGGCCGGCGTGTATCCTTCATAACCTCAAAAAAGTGGCCAGTTAGCTGACACGCCGTGCGCGCCACGTGCGATCGCGGCGATTTCAGCAACTCCAACAAACGCTGATTAATCAAGGTCATGTACGGCATCATCAAGTCCGCCGAAGTGCTCCGCGCAGTGTCAATAATTTCAGCAAGGCCTTTCAGGGCGTTGTTAAAATCTGGCGATTTGATCCGATTCAAGACGAGAAAAATACCGTTGTCACACGAAGACGCAGAGCCATACAGTGTCGAAGAGCTCTAAACACGGCATGTTATCGTTTAAGAGCGCCCTCTATGTGTAACTAGCAAAATGTCAACTTACATAAACGCCCGGTAATTTTCCGTGGTCGTGCAGGAAACTTTTGCCGGCTGGTCGATTCTTATTGAGTTCTTCACTCTTGACCATGCGCGGCACTTTAATCTCGCCTTTTGCGCGCGCCGACGACTTGCAATTAGTAAACGGAATATCCTTGAGTTTTTCCACCCTCGGCGACGGCGCACGCCCCTTAAACTTGGACCCCATTAGCAGTTTGACGCTCTCGACCTGCTGCCGCAGCGATTTGCGCTCCGAGCTCAACGTGGGCGACATAAACGACGAGTTTTTGTAGACGGGCGGCGGGGGCGTATAGTAGTTGTGAAAGTGCGGCGCTTCGATCATAGAGGCGCTGCCGAATTTGTTGAGCGAGCGCGAGCACGGCCGCGGCGATTTGTCGCGCCGACACTTAGTAATCTTCTTATAGGTTATGTTGGCGGCGGGGGCGGCTTGCGGCAGCGGCGCATGCGCAGTGGTGACGATGCGTGGCGTGCGCTGACAGTCGACCAGCGATTTGGACAAGGTGCGCGGCTGCAACGACGTTGTGGACCAAGGGATGGCGGGCGCGTCGTCGGTGACTTGGATCTCCACGTCGAGATCCTCGGTGAGCGTGAGGTCTTCGTGCACGGAGAGCACCTGGTCAAAGTCGCCAAGTTCGGCCCGCTTGCCGATCTGGTGCTGGTGCTGGTGCTGGACAAGTGGCGGGCCGTGCTGGATCTGCGAGTGCCACACTTCGAGGCGCTGCCGGCGCTGCGCCGCCGACGTGTCGGCGGCTATCGCGTGGTAATCGAAGATCGGCACGTTTTCCTGCGTCAGTTTGCCCAGTTGGATGAGCGCCTGCGCGTCGCTCTTCATCGTTTGGCTGTCGCGATGCTCGAGTTCCACATCGGATCGGTACAGCGGCGGCAGTAAAGTGTCCTCAATTTTCTTGTCGCAGAAATTCATTATGTTATGAAATGACGTTATGTGACTCTTCTGTTTCGTGGGCTTATTGACAGATGCCGACGAGGCGTTGAGCGAAAATTTCGACTTGTTGCTAGTGTTCGGGTTCAACGTCCACGGAATCTCCCTGTCTCGTTCTCTCTCGCGATCGCGCTCCCTATCTCGATCTCTATCGCGCGATCTGCCGCGCGACAGATCCCTGTCTTGTTGCTCTGCGCACCCGCTCACAGGTGTCGCTCGTTTGACTTGGTCCACCCATTGATTCAACATGAGGTCCTTCGTATCTTTGAGTTCTTTCAACTCTTTGAGGTCCTTGCTGTCTTGGTAGACGGGGACCGAAGTGCATGTTGAAGCGCGCATGTCCATTGGCATCTCTTTCTCTGGTTCAACATGCAGACTGTCAACGCTAAACTTATCATTATCGTCGAGTTCGAGCAGTTGCAGACGGCTATCGAGCTGCTCATAGCGCTCAAACTGCTCCAATTTGGCGAGCTCAATAATCGTCTTCGAGGTTTGCGTCGATGATTCGCGATTCACGAATGGCACATGATAGAGTGTAGGCAGCGGGAAAGGCATGTTTGGTTTTTCTTTAGTGGGCGCCAATGTGTCATTGCATTCCGATGGCTTATTGGAGCTCATCGAGCACACTTTGTCGGTTTCGCATCGCTTTACAAACACGGGGGACATGAATAGCGTTTTGGCTGGCTTGATTACTTTGTGTGATGTGCTCTTGAATGACGATAAGTATTCATTTTCTGAGCGCTCTTTAGCCTTATAAGAGAAAGACAATGAGAAAGAGGGAAACAAATGTGTATAACCTCATTTTTGAGCTATTTCAACGAGGTCAGAAGAGGATCAGGTAGATAACAAGGATTGCGGGGCACTAATTTTCCTTGCTTTAATGTACTTACCATGTAGATAAAACTGGCGAAATTGTTGGTGATGACGTTGATGATATTATGATGCACGCACACACGTTACACAACATACAAATTTTGATTATTACACGATTTTGCCGGTTTTTCAATGAATTATGATATGAAATTGTTTAAACTCCACGAATGGCCGCGATTTTGACAAATGACAAACAAATATGTATGACAGTAACTACCAACTGTCAGGCAACCAATAAAATAACAAATGATAACAGGCAAAATTCTTTCACGTGAATTATAATAGTAGATTTTTATGCGCAGGCATAAAAGTTTCATTTCAATGCCGCCGTTGGATTGTTGCAGAGCATTGTTGTGGACAAGCGGAGCGAGTCCACATTGCGAGGCAACAAGCAACAACAGAAGGCATTGAAATTAAATTTTTTGCCGAGCATAAAATACTATTTTATCTTCATTCTTCTATGACTAGGCATAGAAGTACTTCGAAGCAAACTCCTTGAATTGCAACTTTAGTAGCTGTCATTGCCGCAGAGAAGTGCCTACTTCTCAGCCGATTGAAGATAAAGAATGAAAGTTGACCAGGTCAGACCAATTCATCACAAAAAACGCTTAATGATTCAAAAATTTAGAATTCACGTGAAATTACGTATTATCACGCTGTATAACACCAAAAAACAAAATGCTTTTCTTTTCACCGAATATGAATGAGAAAATGTTCGGTTTAAGATTAGGATTACGTTTCGCGTTACACAGTTCAAAGTATTATAAACGCCTATTGCGTATCGGAAATCGAAGCAAAATAGCAAACGTTAATCCCCAATGAATTCAATTCTTTATATGAAGCTCGCATTCGCATAGCACTTAATATTACAGCATTTGATACATGTTATATTATATTATATTCATATCTCTAAAGAGCTTTGTGTGCTTTGTACTTACCCACGTGGCGGTTTGTCGAGTTTTCTTTGAAATCGCCTCCAGGTGCACCGGGACAATTTCCTCGCGCACACGAACATCTTCTTTGAGAAAACATTCAAAACGATATAAAAGCATGCGAAAATCGTCTTCATTTTCATTTGCTTCCCTCGTTTCAACCACTGAACACTGTTCAACATCAGTTAAACCAGTGAATACCAACCAACAGTTACAGTGCTACCAACGTAACAGACATTCATACCGATGGTACAGTAAGTACTGCCAATATAACAATTAATATGAACATTTGAAATTAACTGCTTTTATGTCATTAGTCATAGAAGCATGCATTTGGCGGTGGTGATCGTCGCATTGATACTGTGCGCGACGCTCGTTCACTGCGAAGCGCAAGTGACGTTTTCGGCCGGTTGGAATGCTGGGAAACGCAATTCAGCGTACGTTTCGTCCATCACGGGGGGCGGCATCGCTGGCGGCAATAATGTTCGCCCGACTATTAAATCTATAACGACAGTTTGCCATCTTTTATTAGTAATAAAGTTATCTACATATGTTTAAGTTTATAATAAATGACTGGTGCGTTTCAGAATCAAATACGCGAATTGGCAAACTGCGAGGCGTCAAAGTACGAACAACGCGGGGGCGGCGACGCGGCTGATCCAAACGTTCTTTTAGAAAATAAATGACTCACAATGTACTAATATTCATGTGATTTCAATTAAAATTCAATAAAAATGCATTAATAACTTCTTTCTTGTTTGCAAACATTTAAATTAACAGTTGCCCTCTACGATCAAATAGATGAATTAACTACGGTAAGAATTATTTATTTTTCGAGCTCACTATGATGAACTAGAAGAATTAAACAAATAACAGCGACAACGCAGCATTCGCTGTGCAACTTGTTTTTCTGGGGCACTTGGCTAGCAACCATTTTAATTATTTCGCTGGTACTGGTTTTCACTCAGCTGACAGCAAGCCACTCAAGTGCACTCGATACGCTCAAATAAATCAGAGTGCGAGTTTTGAGCTTGAGTGCGAATTGATTAATTTTAAGATTGTTTTAACTTGTAAGTAATTCTAAAGCAAGGCAGTTGTCCCTCGCCACATTTTAACTAAACGAACGCGGACGCGATAATGTCCATGTTTGTGCGTTCAAGCCAGCAGCACATTGCTAGGTTAAGTCTAACATTGCGAACTTGCTGTACGAATGCTAACATCGTAAGTTTTTTTCATTTTGGTTCGTGAAAAACGCTTTTATTGATGCAATATTGAAATGATTACAGAAAGGACTAGTTTTGGGCGCTTACAACACTGATAATGGTACCGATATCGAATTAACGCCAGCTGCAAGACAGTTTGATGAGAAGTCCGCTGGCAAATTATCACAAAGTCTCAAGTTGTAAGTGTTTTTTAATACTTTTTTTGTTGTTTTTTTTTTGTGTGGTTGGCAGTAAGGTACTTTTAAGTTTAAGTTTAAGTTGGTAATCGGCCGGTAAATAACGCGACTGATTGACTGACCTGAAACTTTCACATTCTATTTTATGGATTCAATGATCTATATGTTTAATTATTTATTTTAATTCATTTGTTTTCACGTAATAATCTAGAACTAAATGTGGATTGTGAATTGTTTCAGGTTGGCAACACTGTACACTGCCCCGGTAACTTGTTAATATACAATAGGAAAAAAACTAAATTACGCAAAAAATAGTTCGAAATGTCGATGCGAGATGGCCGTAGTTCATCCGCGTCGTCGCATAGCGGTAGCAATATTCCCCCAAACCGCCCCTCGATCCGCACCCCGAAGCGGCAGCGCTCGACACCGGCCCCCGGACCGGGTGCGAGCGCGTCCACCTCAATGGACGACAAACAAATGAGCTTCTGCTGCCCCATCTGTTGGGACATCATCGAAGAAGCGACCATAACCAAATGCGGGCACACATTCTGCAACACGTGCATCTTGCGCTCCATCGAAACGCAGCAGGCGTGCCCGAAATGCAACACGCCCCTCACCGCCGAGAGCATCTTCCCGAACTTTCTGCTCAACGAGCTCCTCGTCAAGTACAAACTGCACCGCAACTGCATGGACGCCATCGGCACGCACGAGAACGACGGGCTGCGCAATTTTGTCGCGTCGGAGAGCGGCAACCTGACGCTGTCCGACGTCAACGCCCTCCTGGACGTGCTCACGCAGCGCAAGCAGCTGCTGGAGGCCGAATCGTGTGCCGCGCAGAACAAGCTCCTCCTGGAGTTCCTCAAGCATCTGCGCCAGAAGAAGACGGACGACAAGCAGCAGATCGCCAAGGAGCTGCAGCTCATCGAGGAGGACATCGAAGAGGTAGAGGCGAAGCTCAAGGAGGTGCACAGCAAGTGTCCGACGCTGGAGGACGTCGAGCGGAGCGTCGCCTCTGTCGATGATTCCAACGAGAATGTCTCGGCGATGCGGAAAGAAATGATGGATTTGCTGGATAACATCGGCAACGCTGTGGCGGGCAACACCACGGGGACGACCACCCCCACGGCGCTGGTCACCGCGAGCGCAGCGCCATCTAGCGAGATCCCCG
>JARJDT010026872.1:0-10911 GCA_030264655.1 Leptusa sp. GC000079 | reverse complement strand
TTTGTTTCATTTTTATCTTATTTATAGATCTCGTAATAAAATAACTGTAGATATTGCAATCACTATTCGAATATTGGAGCAGTGCACGTGCTTTCAAACAAGTAAAATTTTCATTTTGCTTACTTATGCTGGCATTGCTATATTGAAAGCCTTTCGGATTTTTCGCTTTATTCGTCCTAGATCCAGAGCTAGACCTATAGCCATAGTGGTAGAAGTGGTAGTAGAGAAGATTAAACCGAGTACTATAAGGACTCTAGCCAGGAACAGAAAGAAAAGAAAAAGAATGCCTACATGAAAATTGAAATCTTCACATCGCATGCATGCGTGCAGGTACCGCTTCATGCCATGGATATAACATATAACAAGCGCATAAATTTATCCTTAACTTTGTTATCATATCGCTTCCGGTCTGCATATGTATTGCATTGAACGGTTTCTGAACGACTGCACCCATAAAAGTTGTTTATATGTAGATAGGAGATTTTCCCCCAGTTTGGTTGATAAACACAGAACTAAAACTAAAAGTTGTTTTGTTCCAAAGTTCAATGTTTTGATAAAAACACAATTTCGGTGTTGGGACAAAAATATACGTGTTAATTCTAGTTCTCTATTTTTAATTTCACAAGTTTCCTGAATAAAGGTTTTTCCTGTAGAAAGAATACACTGATATGAAACTTAAACCGATTCCTACTTCTTAGACCTGCACGTCATGTTTGCGTTATGAAAGTACGTTGACGCTACTATATGAAATATAAATCTTGAGATATATTCGTGCTGATAACACCCAACCACTCTCTGTGCCAGGATAAACACAAGAAAACGCATTGCATTATTAAACTTCCTATATGTTCGGGGACGAGGACCTTAGATGTTTAAGAGTTGCGCACTGGTAAACATTACCAAGCCTCAAGAGCAAGAACACAATTTGAAGTTCATATATGACGGCAACAAAAACAAGCAACTATTTCGCTTCTTGGTTCAAATTATATGAGTCAGAACAGTAATTCAGCCGTAGAAAGTAAAAAAAATATTACCGGTTACGTTTATAATACCGTTGTAAAGCGGTCTTTCACCTATCGCAACATCAGAATACATTAACGAAACCGCCAAACGTACTCGTTTGTTCGATGCCTGTGAACTTTCTTCTTGTTATTGAAGCATATATATTATTAAGAATGAGAAGAAAGAATGCCTAAGGTGAAGAACATTCTGTGTGGACCACAAAATTACTTAATTTCACTTTCAGTCAACTTCATTTGAAGTCGGAGCGAAAGTGATTCGTGTTTGAATAATAATATTTTGAATCAACAGTTTAATTATTTATGAGTCATAATGAGATGTTTTCACCAACATCGAGCAAAAAATAAACTTTTATTTGTAAACAATAATTTCTTTTATTTTCAATTATTTTTCGAACAAATGTTTAAATAAACAAACACAACAAACATATAATGCAAGATGCTTGCAGACTAGATACTCGTTTAAATTCTAACAACATTAATAATTACGTATTTTTCTAACATTATAAAACAATGGCTCTTGATAAGTTAAATTATTTAATATTTATAGCCACCATTGCTATCATATTGTTGGCTAATCGTCGCCGGAATCTCTTTGTAACTGTTGCTATTAATGCCGGCGCCAAATCCAGAATAACTGGAGCCGGAATAGTCGGAATACTTGGACGGGAAATGATTATCCTTGCTGAATGATGGATAGCTGTTTGCGTACTTAGCATAATCGCCTCCGATGTATTTGTCAGTGTAAGAATGAGCGTATCCCTGACCATGGCCGAAATTCAAAGAGTCGGAAAATCCATGCGATGATATCTGCGGCTTATAATCTTGATGTTGATGATGATGATAATTCTGTCCTAGTCCATTTGCGAACTTATGATCAGATGCATCGCTTCCTGATGTTCCGAAGCTGTTTCCATGATGATGAGAAAAGTCATGGCCATGACCACCATGCAACTGACTGGATAAGCCACCTGTGAGCCCAGAAAGTATCGAAGTGCTATGATGCTTATATCCGTGATAATGGGGAGCGTCATAGACATTTTGATGATGGTGGTGGTGCTGCTGGTTGTGATGATAATCGGCTGCCTGGTGATGGTCGTAATGGCCGTGATGATGGTCATGCACTTTGACCGGATAATGTACCGGAATCTCAACCTTTGTTGGAACTTTAACGTGCACCGGCTTTGTAATGTAGACTGGGTACGGTTGCGCGACCGGTACATGCACTGGATGCGGCACTTTCACGTAGACTGGCTTCGGCACTGGTACACCAACATGCCGCGTAACTGTTACTGGATATGGTCTTTCCACAACGACCGGAACCGGCTGCAGCACTTCCACAGGAACTGGACGGGGGACTTCGACTGGTCTGGGGACAGCAACTGGTACTGGAACGGGCCGGGTGACGGTAACTGGATATGGTTGTGGTACCTCTATAGGAATCTGCTGTGTGTTATGCGAATATGAAACAGTGTTTTGTTGAATGTTTTGTGATGATGGTATGCCTGCAAAGACGAAACCTCCAGGACCATCAGTGGCGGAGAAACCTGTCTGCGAGGATGCACCAATACCGACATCGAAAGCAGGCGCGACGTTGTTTACATTCGAGTTTGCACCTGCATTGCTAGCGTATTGACCTTGAGACACCACTTGAGATGCGATTCCCGTTTGGTAGTTTTGATTACCTGAGCCGGTTAGTTGCCCAATCGCGTTGTAATCGACCGAGTGACCCAATCCGACTAGACCGTTGCCGAAAGTAACTGTTGTGTATTTATGACCAGAGCCACTGACTTGTGCTCCTTGCACTCCTTGATGCACGCCTTGTTGTTGTTGTTGTTGGTAGTTGGCACCAGTTGTAAGAGTACTTCCTTGATATTGCGGTCCTGATACTCCTATAGCTAAATGTGTTGGTCCTTGTTGTGGAATGCCCACCCAACCAGCAGCACTATCGGAGCTTGAACTTGCACTCGAGGAAGAACTTGAAAAGGATGCAGATGCAGCGCTTGCGGCCGCCGAGTCCTGATATCCTGACAATCCTGCTGTTGCGAAACTTGCATCCTGTGTTCCAGGGGGTGTTAAATCCGCTGTTATATCGTTCTGAAGCACTCCACCACTAGCAAGGACTAGACTGGCTACCAAAATCTAAAAATTATTCTTTAGTTATCTACAATTTGCTTTAATTGTAAAGTTAACACACCAGCAGCTTCATTGTACCTAAGTGTATCTCAGTGGTTAAAAATTGAATGTGACAACAAGTGATCTCGTTTTAGTTTTTATACGAATGGACCGCGCCTATCTTTCTTGAGCATTTCAACCACATGTGTAAAAGAATATGCATCACTTTCATTCTCGATATACTGCTGATGGTGCGTATTGATGCCCACTCTTCGTTTGCGTCTTATTCTGGCCGGAATTGCCGAAAACTCGCTCGCGATATTCGAATTAATTAGGCTTTTAATATATGATAGCAACCGGATTTCTCTTTGGTGCATTCCATCAGCAAAACCATCAGATATACTTTTTACTGGACTTTTACACAAGGTGGTCCAATTAAAAATAAAGCGTACATTTGACGGAAAAGGTTACCGAGAAAACAAATAAATTTACTTTTAACCGTTAAAACTAATTTAACGATGATGTCTCATTAAAATTACTTAAGTTTTTACTTTAATTATAGGAATTTCACAAAAGGTAAACTTTCGTTAAGCTCTGTATTTGCAAAAAAATATAAATTGCTGGTTTGTATTATTTATTAAAGCATAACAGGAAAAACGTCAATAAAAGAGCATAATGAAATGTATGAAAATAATCTTAATCAGGAAGAACACCTGATGCTGATGTATACACGAAAAAGAAATTTAACGACAAATTACTCAACTCCAGCAAATAACGCAACCCAAAACGTTTTAAATTATCATACATTGATGGCAAACGTGGACAAGCACATAAATTATCATAGAGTAATATTTGTCACTTTGCATAAGTGTTCTAACATCAATAAAATTAAAGCAAAATCGACATATCTAGATTTCTTTTATATTTAAATGAGTTTTCACCTGTGCGGTTTTGTAACTTGAGCAAATCCTATAATTTACGATTATCGAAGTCAACGGAAAGTTTGCTTTGGCGATTGCGACTTGCCGGCGCTCCTTTTGTCAGTAGTCAGTAATACGTTTATACGACTGCAAATCTATAATGAGTTCTTTTGTCTCAAATGTGACAAGCGGAATGAGTGACTGATGTTGCAATCCAAAGCAAAGCTCCTTTAGAAGGCAATTTTAGAGAGTCAATGAAACAATTACACGCCACAAGAATAAGAAAGAAAAGATTGTTTGTTCAACATTTTCTTTATTTTTATAAAAATGCAGACATTTTTCTTAGTTTTATTGCTGACTTGGTGACAATTTGCTGACGAAATTTATGGCTATGGCAATCTATTACATTTTGCTATCGCATAACACTTCGAAGTCTATGTAATATCACATAAATCAACGCGCGCATTTGCTTGGTCATCCGCGAATTCATCGAAATGTGTGAGAAAGTATGGCGGAGACGCAGAAAAACAAGTCCAAAGTACTCTCGGGCCAGTTTAAACCCGAAGAAAGTTAAACTTAAACGGAATTTATGAATTTTATTATGAGTAGTCATCTTGAGAATGTTTTAATGCTCTCACTTGATTCACTTCAAACGTGATCATGCATTACTTAAGATTTAAGTTATTTATAAAACTTGACAAGGTAGTAAATAAAATTAAACAAATGCGTTGGAATTTAGTTTATTTTAATCGATAAATGCATTAATTACAATTGCAGTTGCAACATGGCCAATAAATTAACAATTTGCGCAAATTGCAATGACATAATTTTCCTCTAATTATCCTAAATACCAATTTCTCTGATGGCAGTCAGATTAATTAATTAGGCCACTCTGATCAGTGCAGTGACAAATGATAAGGGTTTGTCCACCATGCGGATCTTCACTGAGCGCACTGGAAAATGATTAATTACATCTACCTGCCTGACTGAGAGAATATGACTAAGTAGAAGACTAATTTGCCATTTTTTTTAGGTGAGTTCAATGAGACCTGTAATTAAAACTTTCCCGCGGTCATTTGGAAGAAATTGAAGAAAGATTGGCACGGATTTGGATTTTATAACAAATTAAAATGTTAAATGTTGGAGACAATTAATCAAGCCTAACGTAAGTAAACTCCATTGCAAGTAAGTAATATGTTGGAGCAGGAAGGATGAATAAAATAGTAACTTAATTAGAAAATACGCAAAAATGGAGGGAAACTTTCAAAAATTTTCAAACTTTTTTAACTATAGGCAACCAACTATACAAAAGTGCGGCGCCGGCGCATCCATGATCCAGCGAGTTCCTGAACTTGAAAGATCAATAACTGAATGCAAACAGGGAATATTAATTTAATTTTGCACCATAAGTACACAGATTAGTACTAATTAGTCGATATCAACATATGCTAATTGATATTTAAGGTAAGTTATTAAAAAGTTTAGCAAATTTAAAACTTTGCATGTAAAGTTGTTTTCAAGCTTTGTCTTAACCTCAAAAATTTCTAAAATTCTTTAAAAACATGTTAAATAAATATTTTAATTGTTTTAGATGACCCTAATGTCTCTAGCTGCATATCTACAATCACTGGATAAGTTCTGGGACATGCAAGATGGTCCCAGAATCGCCAATCTTCTCTCATTGAAATACAATCAAGTGGCCAACTTGGCACAAGAACAACCTGAAGGAATGGTCTGCAAATTCATCAAAGCTCCGTCTGATGAGCTTGTAATATGCCACTTAAAATGCGTCTACTATGCTTCAAATTACAAATATTTAGATGCTTATCAGCAACAAAGTCAACTCACTCAAGCTTTGACCAAAATAATGCAAGCAAAAAAAGAAGAAAATTGGTTTCTGCCTGTTATGTATGTCGCCTGCTTGGATTTGAGACTCCTGGCACAGAGAGCTGAGAAAGATCGCATTGGAGTCACGGAAAAACCCGGGGAAATCATGGAGAAAGCTGCTGAATGCCTTATGGGCTGCTTCAGGGTCTGTGCAGCTGATAACAGATCATCCGACCAAGATACTAAACGTTTAGGGATGTTAAATCTTGTCAATCAGTTGTTTAAAGTCTATTTTCGTATAAACAAATTGCATTTGTGCAAACCTTTAATTAGGGCCATTGATTCATTGCCATTCAAAGACAGTTTTTCATTAAGTCAACAAATCACTTATCGATATTTTGTTGGAAGAAAAGCAATGTTTGATAGCGATTACAAAGCTGCTGATAAATATTTAACATACGCATTTGAAAATTGTCATAAACAAAGTCAACGAAACAAACGGTTGATTTTAATTTATTTAGTTCCAGTTAAGATGCTACTTGGTTTCATCCCAAGTCGTCGCGTGCTTGAAAAGTATGACGTTGTTCAGTTTTGGGAACTTGTTCAAGCTGTAGTTCAAGGCAACTTGAAAGCTTTCGATGAGTTGATGATTAAGCATGAAGAATTCTTCATTAAATGCGGCATTTATTTAATTGTTGACAAGTTGAAGATACTCGCTTATAGGAATTTGTTTCGAAAAGTTTATCTCATTCTTAATACTCATCAAATACCTGTTGAAGCATTGCAAACTGCTTTGGTTTCTTTAGGCCAGACTGATGTTGATTTGGATGAGACACAGTGTATTGTTGCTAATCTTATTTATGAAGGGAAGATTAAAGGCTATATTTCTCATCAGCATAGGAAAGTTGTTGTTAGTAAGCAGAATCCTTTCCCATCACTTACTTCTCTAACATAAACTGCGAATTTTTGTATTATCTTAAGATTGATTTACTTTTATTATTTGTAACTTTTAATAAAACTACATTGAAGTTCGATGAAACTTATTTTATTCAGTTTTAAACTAAAAATTTTCTCTATTCTATGCACATAACTAAACTAGTTTTCATTTAACAAAGTTAAATTGCTCTTTATCTTTATGATATCACAATCCTGATATTTGGCATCACGAACTTTACTAAGCGAAAATAAGCAATTTTCTAATGTATGTTATTTATGTTATGATTTCAAAAACTTTTATTAAAATCCCTTATAAGTTTGTTTGTTCTTCACGAATATTTATCAAAATTAGTTGTGCCTGTTTATAGTTATATTATAATAATTAATAAATAATTAAAATTAAATGATTATTTGTTTATTAATAAAAATTTTATGTGATTATGAAGTAATTTAAACATTGTTGATTAACCATTCATTTTTTCTAAATTATAAATTCTATGAGTAATATAGTGAAAGCGCCGGGCTGAAGGTTTTTTACCCGGCGCCTTCACTATAAAAAACTAAAATTTCGAAGTGTTTTATCAAAGCAACTTTATTTCAGAATTGTACCGGTTACCGCATTATTTATTTAATACAATTAATATCAATACAAGTTCGTGGGATGCCATTCATCAATCTTTATTGATAAAAGTTACCACGTACCGCCAACCGCTGGCGGCATGCGGCAATTTATTTGCTCCTATGAACCTCAATTAATTGAAACAACCCAAAATTATAGTTGTTATCTGAATAGTTTGCACATGCGGCACTAAAATAAATTAATGATATTATCAGCAGTGGCTTTGCTCCGCAAACAGCAAATAGCAATGCCAATGCCGATAAATATTGTTTCTTATTTATACACATTCGCGATTTCCGATTTGAATTCCAAGTCGTGGCTCGTTTTATGTGTTTAACTCAACTAGTTATTGCTCTATAATGTGCTATATGCACCGTGTAGCACTCTAGAAACTGAATCTGCAGACAAAACCAACCAGCTTTAGTGGTAGCAAATGGTAAATGGCGAAAGGGTGCATAAACATAATACACGCTTGGCATGAAATCGCATTATGTATGATTCTAGGTGTTCAAATAGCAATTACAAGCAGTTAAGAGAGGATATAGTCAGCGATTGATGCATTAACTATGGTTTAACTATTGTTGCAACTGCTTTGCTAGCAAGTTAACAAACATGTGGATTAATTCATGAAATTATTGGATTAATTTATTGAATGTCCAATATTAGTTCAATTAAAGTTATAATTAATTGAAATAGAAAATAACGATGGAATTATTTATTAATTTTAGATTCGATGTTGCTTTAGAAAGAACAAAAACAATAGTTAAATGGTGTTTTATTAATCGTTATTAGAGATTATCGCACTGATTAAATTGGAACAATGCCTAGTAGTTTCTGTCCAAGTTTCTTGCGCTTTCGTGAATTTATTAGAAGCAATCCAGTGTGCTCTTTTTCCTTTCAACTGCACGCAGTTCGCAGTCAGTACATCACGATTGCAAACCTTGTCTTTCATTCTCTTTAGCCGGTTGCGCTTTGGCGAGTCGACGTTGCAGTTTACAAGAATTATAGCACATAATGCAAATTGTGTATAACTAAAGAGCACGCCGGAAGACGCACAGAGGAAAATTGAATGCTAGCATCAAAGACCAATTTTGCACAAATTGATTTCTCGGAGACGCTTCGACTTCGAAAATTGAATTTATATAAAACGCGCGCGTTCAAAGATTGCTTGATGCTGGGTTTATTCCCTCTAAACGAAACTGCGCTTTTTTGCCCTAGTTAAAGGCAGCCTACATACTTAGCTTACCTATAGACGCTATACCCACATTTATGTTGCATTACCACATTATGCTATAGCAACTCATCTAGACGCGATGGCAGCAAGAGTGAGGGAGGAATAAACGACGTGTGTACGTGTACATAAAGTTTCCGCTTTGCGCGTAACTTATAAATGTGTACGCATTTTCGTTATTATCTGATGGGTAACTGGAAGTACTCTAATATGGGTAGCGTTTCGAATTAGGCAACGTTAGTCGAGCTTAAATGGGCTCTTGCAGAGCGTATATTCAACAAGCCACACGACTCAAGGGTCAAATTAAACTGCCTCCAGTCAACAACTAATACATATTCCATGCATAACACACATAATATACATTGAGTTTAAACACGAGACGATTAATATCCTCATCGTATGCGTACTTACCTGTAATGGAAATGTATAACATGTTACACCTTTCAAATGCCTTGAGACCATTTGAAATATCTAACCACTTCCACTATGTAAGCAGAGGAAATTATATTAATACAAAAGATAGGCATAATTAATTAAATAATTAACTAATAAACTAAGTAAATAAAAATATTAGTGTGTGATTTTCTACCTGAGGCAAAGTGCTGAAACGCATTGAACTTATTTTCGAACATGCAAAATACATTTAGCTAGGTATGTATAAAGTTTATTAGTTGTATTTAGGGTTTTACATGCCAGGCGAATTCGGTATTCATAGTGTGAAGCCAATGTAAAAGCCTGCTAATAGCGAAAACCCAAGTCCCAAACATACTCGACATGACTACTGCGTCCTACCAGCCTTCTTGTCCTGGACTTCACGTAAGTATACTGTGGTAAAACATCAATCCAAGGGTCGGCGAAAAGGTCGAGCCGAAAATCAAACAGGGGACCCCAATACCTTGCTATGTGCCCGGCGCCTGCACCGCCTCACTACTACAACTACCTTTGGCCGAAAGGATAATGCCGTTGCTTTCTGCGCTCGCATAGCGACTGTTTGGCTTCCTGCTTATTATTATTAATCGTCCGGCCTTAAACGGCGCTCTCGGCAAGCTCGAGTGGCTAAACATAATACAATATCACAAGCCTTAGCCCTGCCAACCTTTAATTATTTATTTTGGCTAAGTCTAACGATGAAACCAAACGATAGAATTGTTCATCGAATCAATTTTCTGTATTTCATGCATATAGAACAAAGTATGTGCGGTGCTGATGTTTGTTACAGCATTATTCATGCGCTTTTCATTCGGTTCAGGCGGTTTTCGATGCCCGATACGCTTGATAAGGCATGATGATGTGAAATGTAAGCACGTTTAAATGAACCATCATCAGCTAGGCCGGACTGAGTCAACCGTAACCGACTCAATACATTTCGATGAATATACATATAGAATCAGACAAATTGAATTGTATAAGCCAAAAACGGTACGATGCCGTTGCCGCTTATTCCTATCCAATTAACATCATTAATTACGTCAACGCCCGCGCTCGCACCGGATTTGATTTATTTCCCTGCTGAACAAATATCTGTTGATAAGACTTTGCTTTTGCTGCTCACTCTGTTTAGGTTTATCTTTACTAATTACTGAGTGAGCATCTTGCAATAAACATTTGCAAAAAATGTTTTGAGAAAAAACAATTAATATGGTTCGAACAATCATTTATTGTTACGAACATCTTTATTTATTTGCTTAGTATTGTGTCATAATATTTATTCGGATTGCAGGTTGCGCATAGGTAAATAATTCTAATTGTTTGGTTTATTTATTTAACAATCAATTTGTTAAATATGTGCATTTGTTGCGCTCGTTTTCATTCATTTTGGTAGTTTGGCTTGTTGGTATTGTAACATACCTATTTCTATTTGCCGCGAATATTCAGCATTTACTATTGTCGAATGCAAATCCTGGACGTGGTATATGCATATAATAGCGAGTATGTTAAGTTAGATTCTGCCAACATATGCCCTGATAAATTATTAACATAACACAGTGTTTGTCGCATGTGCGCATTGTCGCATGTGCTATGTTCACAGATTCCTATTTGCAAATAAATACTATATTTTAGCAGGACTACATTTATACAGATGAATGTTATAAATTATCTTGATACTTTATACATCAGATTTCGTGCATACAGGGTGTTTGCTAATTGGCGAATCACCTACACGTGGCGACCTTCTTTGGGTTATTACAAAGAGGAATTCTTAAATTAGAATGTTAATTACTCCTTCATGTCTTAACGGGAGCC
>JARJDT010026867.1:0-19594 GCA_030264655.1 Leptusa sp. GC000079 | reverse complement strand
GTCATGCGAGAACATCGCCTAGGACAGCGAGCGTGCGAAGATTCACCCTCTTTCTGGCGATTATTAGGTTATCATCAATGAAGCGTTGCACTGCATGGGACGAGCATGTGTTTGGCAATGTACCTGGCGACACCTCCGCCATCCCCAAGCACCCAAGGGTATCGGTCAGCTCCTTTTATCTTCTCGTATTGCTTTCCACATTTCGTTCCATTCCTTGCTTTCGTATATTTCACTCGAAAAATTACAGAAATATTCGCCATATAAGTCTTTTTCGGAGAGTAGAAATGTAGGTTTTCTGCCACTGTTATGACAAAAAATGCTTCCAAAGACACGAAAGAACAATAACAATTTGACCAGTACAGTGGTAAAAGCCACTCATCCTCTGTAAGTCTATGACTCTTTCTATCTAAACTAAAGCTTCGGTTGCTCTTTAGTTATTGCCGAAGAGTGGTGAAGTTGAAGTAGTGCTGACGTTGACTGGTAGCTGAGGATTCGGATGGCTGGTCGGTTTATAGCCCATGCCGAAGTGTACGTGGCGTATGTAGGAACGTGTCGCGCTAATGACTGGATGTTCCCTGGGGACCATAACGGGCACTTTTACTATTTTTGTCCTGGACAGGAGACGAACTAACCTTAGATCCGAAGATGGGTTTGATGTTTGATCTATCGTAGTCGTATCTTAGAATATCTAATCCACCTTACTCGCAATCCGTATTCGAAGGTGGATGACATCGTAAATCCTAAAGTACAACTGTGTGTACTACAAGCAAAAACCTTTCTTTTGTTGTCCAGTAAACAAAAAGCAACCCTTGTTTGCAGTCGGTGGAAATTTAGACTTGCAACATTGGCACTCTTGATCGCCGTTATTTCTTTGTGTCTGCTGAGTTATGGCTTCTTTTAGCATTTCGGTTGTTCGGTAAAGGTGATTGGATTCCGGTTACGTGCTGATTACGAAGCGGTCAATCGATATCGTCGCTGTACTCACCGTAGTGGTGATCTCAGTACTCCCGACACTCATAAAATGCGCTCGTTTCCATCAGCTTTAATTTCTCTCCGTTCAGTGGACATTTCATTTCAGGAACGCCTAATCATCATCCAGAAGGCTATGACCCTATATTGCCCCAACAAGCGTATGTGTTACTTTTCACTTTTATACATCCGCTGGGACTGTTGCCTTAAGAGCCAGGACAATTTCCTTCATTCTTCCATTCTTAGACCTAGTCGGTAGTCGGCGATCAACACAAAGCGGGAAAATTCGTTGCCCTTTGGGAAATTTTCATTTTCAATAGAAGACCTCTCATAATAATTGTTTTAATGCCAACACATTCAACTCATAACTACTTTTCGTATGTGTCTGTTAATTGATGGCTAACTTTGGGTGTTTTTTTTACAGTATTTTGGAATTGCGCAAAGAGAAAAGTCGAGACTCGGCGCGGATTCGCCGTGGAAAAGAAAACTTCGAGTTCTACGAGCTGGCAAAAATGTTGCCACTTCCTGCCGCCATTACATCACAATTGGACAAAGCAAGCATTATCCGACTGACGATATCGTACCTGAAACTACGCGACTTTTCCGGTCATGGAGATCCGCCATGGAGTCGTGAAGGTCCTCTAAGTAACAAAACCCTTAAATGTAAGTCCACATTTTCTTTAGGCGTTTTTTTGGGATGTGTTGGAACAATTGGCAGGCGTTGAAAGAAATGGGATGTTGTTGATGAGGCCACAAGCGGACTAAATCTTATTTTCTTAAATTGCACCCCGACAAAATAGTCGACGTACAAACTACCGCTACACACGTCGCTGTATAAGTAATGATATATGATAAAACGAAGCTACTGACGGGCCGTTATTAAATTATCTAAAAAGGGAATACTACTGACCGCTGCCCGAAGGAGTCCCCCATGGGACATGACCCTACAGCGCTTCTCGAGTGTAGAGCTGTAAACGCAGCTTGCAATGTGTGCTGGTACGCGAACGGCGAAAGAAAAAGAATAAACGAACGTAATTTACCAAAAGAACATTCGAACATTGAAAGGTTTACCTGCAGATGTTACAATGGTGCGAATGAAACTGTTACTGTTCAATAGTTTGATATTGCTTTATGAAAGATGTCTGCTTTCGACTGCTATTCGCCATCGCTTCAGTTGTTCTAAAAAAAACAACACAAATTAAATTAGTGCCCAATCAATGTTTCAATTGTAACCGAACTAAATTTAAACCAAATAAATTTACTGAGCTTATGCATATGTATATCAAAGGCAGAAAATAAACAGGAACACAATGTTGAGAGTGCGTGTTAATGAAAATGAAAACAAACTTTGCCTAGTCCTATTTCATACCATCACTCACTGATTTGATTGCATCAGTGCTAATGCCGAGAACAAGAGAAGGAGGCAGCGCGCGGGGATCGATGTCAATTCATTAGGGTTGTTGTGCAAGGAGGCATTTACAAGCGCGCACTAATTCCGCATAATTATTTCACTTAGAGAAACCCTCGTCGCCACAAGTACACGAATTATACAACTGTAAATTTTGCGAGTTTGGTTTACAATAAGCACCACCTAATTTCATCATCATTGCTGGTTGAGGGGCCCGCGGATGTAAAACAGCAGCAGCGGAGAATTGGATTTGCGAATTTAACAGCAAGGCGAGGGTTCATGATTAGATTTACATGTTGTAGTTTGAGGGACATTCAGGTCTCGTCAACCGCTTACTTGCCATCGCTCTAGGGTTGCGTTGCGGATGCCTGCAAATGTATTTACAATTCAAACCTATGGCTCTGGATGTTGAATGCATGTACAAATTGTAAATGTAGCAAAATCAAAATTACTATCACTAGAAACGCTAGCTAGAAATAGAAATGCACAGAAGAGGAAGTTAGCTAAACTACTATGAAGCTTTTCTTCATTTTATTCAATTATTAACTTGGCAAGAGACTCAAGGAAATATTAGACACAGTCCATTAGATATTGTTGTACAGTCCGCTAAAATCAAATCAAATATATTAAATAGAAAAATACTGTTTGAAATTGTCTTGATTCGTCGTAGTTATTTGCCTGCTTTGGCTTTGGTATTTGAGGCTTATGCACCAAAGAATAAAAATAAACTATAAAAGCGTCAACAATAAAATATAAAACCACAAAACAACAGAACAATTCAACAAACAATGAAGAAAATTTCCAACGGACGTACACAAGCTGAATGTTAATTACGCGTATTGATGTCGATTCTAATTCGGATTCTAATTTTATTCAAAGTCCTCCTTGCTATTTGCTACTTGCATCGTTTCATACGAAGATATAAACAATAATACATCAAATGCATAAGTAAGTTTGTTTGAGAAAAAGCACTAGATTGGCTAGTTAAATTTAAATTTGAATAAAAACGCGGAAAATCCTCCTCAAAAAATGTTTCAATGTAGGTTTAATGTAGACAACCAATTTAACACATCGAAAATGCCTGCAAGGAAAATGTTTGAATGTTTGAAAACCTGTCTTACGGGGGGCAAAAAAGAAGACTTTATTAAAGAAATATTAGGCACATCAGGCTTTAATGAATAAAAATGACTCCAATAAAGTTGATCCTATTAGTTCGCCGACTGGTACAAGCCGTAAAATGTCTTTGTTCGCCTTGTTCCTTGCCCATTTCTCGAAAAACTCTACTAATAGCTAAGATTATAGCAAATCTCTCTTCTATATTAGTAAAATTTAGTTACATTATACAACTATGTGTCAACACTAGTAGCATAGACCCCAAACTTATACACATAATGGTGTATTAAGTTGATCGCAAAAAGAAATAAGTATAAGCGAGCAAGGATAATGACAGGATGTATATAATAGTGAAACGACACTGAGATTATTATATGAAAGTCGTAAATCGAACGGTTGTGTAACCGTAAAACTTCTAATAAAGTTTAATAAATTACTCGCATGATTTATGAACAAATTTATATTCCCAGAGAGGAAAATAGCTAAACGAAGGAAACAGACAGGAAACAGGGACAAAATGTATTGTATTTTTGACATTATAAGTTGTGAGGCAACAAGGCAACATATGAGATCAAGAATATATTTTTCTCAATCGAAATTTGCGCTACAATATTGTAGTGATAGCAAGAAGTGTAGTAACAAATTGCTTATAATGTCATCCGTGAAATATGATTCTTCGATAGGGTAGTTTATCAATTTCTCTACAGCACGTTTGAAGCGGTTAGTTACGGCTGTTTCGGCTTCACAGAGGGGTTGCAGTTGCAAATCCATCACTAGGCTTCTATTTCTAATGTGTTTCCGTATACGCAGCGGAGAAATGTGGTCGCGGATGCCAATAAATAGGGCAATTCACATACATTTTTAATTTAAACGAGCTCAAATCGAGATTTATAAAGTCTCACCGTAAAATATTACTACATATCACAAGACTCCAATACTGTAAATTTTGTTCTGTAATCTCTAATAAATAAACATCACTTTGAGATAGCGTTGGTTTCGGATGCTCAGTGCCTAATCCCAGAGTATTGGGATTGGAAAACCATGCATTTCTTTGTACTTGTTTGAGTCGTTGAGTGTTATATTTGGTTGGGGCAACTTTAATAGACCCGGAAGATTCATCACACCCTAACTTTATGAAACCCTTTCTGTCTCTCATTATTATCATAATACCAGCAAATACGGAATACTTGTAGTTTATTGCATTTTTGTACAACTGACTCATCGTTAATTAAGTTATAATAAATCGTCCGCTTTCAATGCATTTTAATTGCAGCGTCGAACCGTCGAGCGACAGGTGGATTACCAATAGACATATTCGAAACACATCAGGGCACCCACATATTACAGGTAGGTAAATAATTATCCCTTTGAATATCCCTCTATGCGCAGCAATTCCAATCGGTATGAATTTAAAACTTGCTGTAATACTAAGCAGCGGCTTGATTTGACTACCGTGCTGACTCTAAAGTAGTCTATAAAATAGATGATCGTGAAAAGATATCAGCGTCCGGGCAACATTTCCGCTACACACACGTCAACATGCCGCACTTGATGCGAGCCAAAGAGGACGTGAAGGGCTGCTGCATGCCTTTTTCCCAAGCAATTTACCTTTAGCGCCCCATAGAAGTTTGCTCTAGCTACATGCAGACTGACGTCTGATCCCTTCGGTGTATAAAGAATGACCGTCAAAGCATGACAGGAATAACTAACTCGTTTACTGACATTAGAGAGACTTGATACCGGTAAAAGATATATTTTTGATAAATGTATTTCTGCACAACATCATCTGTCACTGGATGAGACGACTTCAAGAGACAAACGTTTTTATTGCAATGCTGGCGAAACGAGATAAAAATAATCTGCATGTTATTAAACTTAAACTTGTTTACATGAGAGAAAAATTCAAAAAGTCCTTTTCCAAAACTAATAAACCCAGCAGAGCATTTATACTTCTTGTATATTCAATCCAAATATATGAGTTCTATAAATATTAAATGGTGTGTATGTTATTAGCAACTTATTTTGCAGTCCTTGGATGGATTCGCACTCGCGCTCGCCTCCGACGGACGCTTCCTGTACATTTCCGAAACCGTTTCCATCTATTTGGGTCTATCACAGGTATGTAACCAGTTTTTCCTACTCCCATCTTGTAATACATATATAACTCACCAAAAACTGTGCCGTAAATGCGATATTACACACGGGTTTGTTGATTCTGATCATTGCCATGGCAACTAGCCATACAAGTGCGGTTTGTTGATTTCGCCATGGCAACCGTATGAGAGCGCCTTGCATAAAGCGAATTTGTAAACAAAAACTGACCTTTATAGAATTAAACGACGTAAAATGATAAAACTTCTTGAAAATAAAATTTGAATTAAATCACATTTTAAAATGGTCGTAGGAAAAGTATCGTACATGACGTGAGTTGTAAAGGCATTACATTTTTCGCTTCGTGTGTAATAGCCTCTTTATAACTCGTGTTACGTAATATACTATTACAATGTAACTTACTTAATTTAGTGATATGAAAAGCAAAACTGAGTCAAATTTCGAAGACTACATTTTATCCGCCTTGATGCGTTAGTCATTTGGTGTAAAGCCGGCTTTACTTTAGACTTGGCCGATATATGTAAAAGCCATGTTCCCGCCGTTCGCCGGGTCCAAAAACAAACTTGACTGGAGTCTTTGCTAGCGTGTTATATCCAGGCGAGTTGGGTAAAGCCAGCCGGCGAAGCATCAACGAACAAACCCGTCCACCCGCCAGCCACCCACCGCCCCCGATGGCAATGCCAAATGCTCCTCACGTACTCCTCTGCAGCGGCGTGCCTGCCATTCATAATGCGACTGGCGGGGTTACAATCAATAGGGTGTTTGCAACGGCGGGAACATGGCCGACCTTAGCACCGACGGCAGCAGCCAGCAGCCAGCAGCGGCGGCGGCGGGCGCAACACTATGGCACGTTACACGTACATGTTATCACCTATAGTTTTAAATCTCTTGGATCACGCGCCCGCACATACTAATTGCTCAGGCTGCGGCTGCTGCCGGCTTTGCTGCTATCGCACATTCACATGATGGCCCTCTATTTAGTTACATTTGTTTCAATTACTCGGGAAATCCGAAGGACCACCAGGATCTAAGAATGCGAAACACACTTGCATCTCGACTCCTTCGAAATACTGTCATTGCATAGAGCTTACTTAGCTGGAGAAATGATTTGAGTTTCTTTCTTTAGGTGGAGATGACTGGTAGTAGTATATTTGATTACGTCCATCATCAGGACCACAATGAAATGGCCGAGCAATTGGGCTTAGGTTTATCGCAAGGACAAAGTATGGCGTCGCCTGGAAGCGGCTCCGAAGAAGGTGGTTCCAATACGGGGACCAATAATCCAGACGGTGAGCAATTCATTTTCAATTTCATTTGCGTTGGAAGTTTACGCGCAACACAACAAATAGTAGCCAAAGTCATTCATTTTTGTTCATCGTGGTTTTGGTGTGGTCAGGTCTAACTATGAGCTGGACAGGAAATCGTGGTTTGTATGGAAGGCAGTTTCCAGTTTCGTTGTACGTGGTCAATTGTTACTTTACGTCTGCGGTGAAACCAAACCAACACAGACAACAGACACATTGGTCACATACATCGCATTCATAACGTTGGCGTTGCGTCACACCCAAAACCAAAACATTCAGGAATGTTGTGGCTTTCAATTTTAATCATCTCTAGAATTTCTCAATAATTGATTGACTTTATTTACCTAATAATTAAACAATTTATAAATATCTTTTATTTATTTCGCAAAATTAAAAATGCCCGGCGCCTGCACAATTCTATAATATTCTATAATAATTTTAAATCCAGTAAAAATTGACTTTTATTGAAATACATTTTAATAATTTGATTGTAATTTAAAATAAAAATTAATAATTAAACAATCTTATTATTTAACTTTTTTATATCACAAAATTAAAAATACCCGGCGCCTTCACATTTCTATAATAATTGTCAAACCAGTAAAAATTAATTTTTAATTTTTATTGAACAGATTTTAATAATATGATTTTAATTAAAAACTAATATTGTTACAGTATCTACAATAATGTCGTTGGCAAATAATCCAGCATTTAAAGGCTTAGACCGAGCGTTTTGTATCCGAATGAAGTCAACATTGACGAAGCGAGGATGCCATTTCAAATCGTCCGGTTATAGGGTACGTAATTATTTAAATAAGAAAGGCAAAATCAAGGACCATATTAATTTGCAACGAAATGTTACAGGTTGTGTTAATGTTGGTTAGATTAAGGCCCCAATATACGTTTTCGCATTCGCGGAAAGCGCAGCCACCGCTGCTCGGAATGGTAGCATTGGCGATCGCATTACCTCCACCCAGTGTTCACGAGATCCGACTCGAATCCGATATGTTTGTCACGCGTATCAACTTCGACTTTAGAATAGCCCACTGCGAGCCCAAAGTTTCCGAGCTCCTTGACTACACCGCCGACGAACTGACTGGTAGAAACTTGTATACGTTATGTCATGGCGAAGACGCCAACAAACTTCGAAAGTGCCACGTCGACTGTAAGTGCTTCTTAGAAACAATTTTAAATAATTTGTATAATGTGTTTTTATATTTATAGTAATTAATAAAGGACAGGTGTTAACTCATTATTACCGGATGATGAACAAAAATGGCGGCTACACATGGATGCAAACTTGCGCGACAGTTGTTTGCAATTCGAAAAATGCCGAGGAGCAAAATATCATTTGTGTTAATTATGTGATAAGGTAATTTTTTTGTTTTGTTGTACTTTCGGAGATGTTTAAATGTTTGTTTAGCGGTAGGGAATATGAAAATTTAATAATGGATTGCTGCCAAATGGAAGACAACATTAATTCAGTAAAGCGTGAGGAGGCGAGCAACAACGACCCAGAAAACGGCTCACCAGATGCGGATCGAGGAGGTACGTTAACGTACCACCTATGTTAGTAGTTGAACTTTAGTTAATCTAATAACACAAAAATCTCTGGTAAGATGGCCGAAACAGTGGCGGCCCGGCGAATCCACCACCGGACCCGCCGCAAACCCACGACGAGAACAACGCCGAGGACGCCGGCGACTCGCGTAGTCATCGCGTCGAGCATATTACACGATTGCAGACACCTTCCGAAGGTCGCAAAACAATCAATGTGCGTCGTGGGACGAAGCGACGAAGTACACAGGAAGTGACCGTATCGTCGGAAGAAGACGAAGACCAGCCCACAGCCGTGCATCGAAATATCGTGCTCAGTCCAGCGTCATCTTCCTGTCATTCCAATGCAGGCGCAGTGCAGATTCCCCCCGAGACGGGAACAAGTCCCAAAATTCACGAAGAACCCAGCACATCCGTCAAAGACTTGGAGAATGCCATGTCGAAACATTTGCCCGCATGTAAATCGCCTGCTCACCAACCGACAGACTTCAGCACTGACGCTTTACTCAAACAGCAACAACGAACGACGATCCAATGGATTGGTGCCCATCATCAGCAACTGCAGCAACAAGGACCGTTGCCTGCCTCGGCGCTATTGCGACAACTTTATGCGAATCGAGAAAGTGTGATACGTGCGAACGTGCATGGCATTGCGAGTGCCAGCGGTAGGTCAGGCACGAGTACAGCGTATCCGTATCCGGGCGACAGTCAAGTGGGTCCGTTGCCGACACCACCAGGCAGTGAAGGATCTTCTTCATATAGCGAACATCAGTTTCTTTTGTCCCAGCACCAAAATTACCCAACTAGTTATTCGATGGATTACCATTCGGCCATGACACCTCCGTCCAGTGTTTCGCCTAGAGATAAGCACCAGCAACTGCATGGTGGTGTGGCGTTCGACACTCCTGTTTACCAGGACGTTTTGCGTCATCAATATCCTGATAGTCCGTTGCCGCTTAAACCGCAAGTTTATTCTTATGTTGAACAGCCACAGTTTTATCATCATGGCGCCACTAGCGCTGGATTTCATTTGTATCATCCGAGTAAAACGACACCTGCCGCCCCAGCTAATTGGTATTCGCCAACATAGTGATTCGCATAGTAATAGTTTTCTTATGATGTCATAATGTACATATTAAAATGAATATCCGCCATTATAAACGTATTTATATTACAATTACAAAACAATTTATTAGTTTGCATATCAATTAGTTAATTCAGAAAAGTTATTAGTAAAATCGTATAAGGTTCGTCTTGATTGAGGCTATTATTTTAAACCAAAGAAAACAATTATGAAGATATATTTAACGAATAATTTAAACGGCAATAAATCAAATTTTTGTTAGTGAAAGAACTTATTTTATTATAAGTTGAATTGAAAATGTGAGTTGTGAGAGGACCTTTTTATGTTATTTGTTGTCCTCATTTTGTTGTCTACTCTGTATATAAAATCAATTTGCTTGTTTTGCCAATTTCGAAGACGCATAATATCGTCAAATGGTAAAACGGTAAAATCTTGGCATATCCTGTTAATTTTGACTATTATTAAAATATTTGTAAATAATTATAAATTAAGTAAATAAATTCTAGGTGTAAACGATGCAAACATGCTGAATCACTGGGCATTTGGTGACATTGTGGCTTAAGACTTTGTAAACGGCAAGCACCGTACATGTAAATATTAGTTATTTAAATGAAATGGCAAACAACAAATGTTCATGTTCATACCTACTCATATTACACATTCTTGAATTAAAACAATTAACGTAACGTACACGCGATTCAATATAAATTTTGCAAAATGGTGCTGATCGATATAGTGATATTCATATCTATTGCGTGTTTGAGTTCCGGCATTCGCTAATTTAATTGCTAATAGTAAAAAAATAAATTGTATTCAGCCTGCCCGTTGAAATGTAACCAGTTTTAGTACGTTTATTAAATCACAAATCGAAAATTGTTGCGTACGCCCAATGTGATGCTCTGTTAGAATAATGCAAATGCCGAGAGATAAATATATATCTGGGTCCATGGTGGTATCGTATTTATGCTAATCACTAAATTTATACTAAGCAGTAATTTGACCACCCTTAAGGCAGATAATTTCGTATCTCTCGGAATTGGAAATGTATATTCGCATCATCATAAAAAAGACGGTGTTGCAGTACAAAATTAGCAGTGAATGCGTGCTTTTATTAATTGCTATTGATTAACGACTATCGAATATCAATCAATATGTGAATGAATGAATATGTAATATATTAATTTATGTGCAATATATACTTGATCAAACTTTCCTACATTAGTGTTTTTATTAAAGGAGTAAAAATTCTACTATACTATGACCATTCTTTTGCTTAACTTTTGCATTGAATGCTATCAAATAATAGCCCAACAGAATTTAAATGTGACATTGCAACCAGCACTTGAGAAAATTGCTCTATTTGCATCAAACAGCAACCGGAAATATTTCCACTGGATGGTCAAATATTACGATGAGACATTTCTAATTCTTCATGGCTTTCTCCAATATTTCTCCATTATGCGATTTGGCTCAAAATGTAATCGGACATAAATACGGACATCACTTCAAAAACGAATTTTTTCGGATTCAGGGGACCTCAATTCGTGGAGATCCATCAAAATAACGACATCGAAAATTTTCATCAATATAAGACTTCCTTGTTCAATAGGTAGGTATACTACCTATGAACACGAAGTAAAAGTGAAAAACCGTATCCAAAACTCGATCCAAAATTCAATTTCAGTTGCTACGAAATAGGTATGTAGATAATACGGATAAACCAAATTAATTGAAAATTTCGAATTAAAAACAAAGGGATATTTAATTACGTTAAAACGCAAATTACTACCGTATGCTTGGACTTCAAAAAATAAAAATATGAAATTTGAAACAAATTCTCTTAAAATTGAAAAAAATAATGTTTTAAAGGTCGCGAAAGTAGTTTCGAACAGCTGCGCTTCCAAAACGACAACTTATACTGATCTGTGGCATATACTTGCCAAGATTTTGTATTAATTATGACTTTAATAAAGGAATGTTTATTGCAACAGATCAGACAGTGTGGTACACTCTCAATAATTTGTCAATTTAACGGATTTAAAGTAATATACAATAAACAACACTGAATAATAATAAGGACACTATTTTGTTTTTCTTCTTGATTCATTTTGTCATAATCACAGAGCATCATTGTTGAACATGGATTCATTAATATCATACAGACCTGTAAAAGATGTGCACAATGTGCATTAACTGATGTGAGGAGTAAGAAAGGTTTGAAAATACACCACAAATTAAAATTGTATTAATTATTTATCATGTTCTTCATGTATATTCCCGCATGTTTCTATTTCAAATGTTTAATCTTCTGATCAAAACAATTGCAATGCATTAAATATATGGCTAAGAACATTGATTAATTTGTAATACACTAAAAATTAAAATTAAAAAGTCACAATAAACAAAAGTAACAAGGAGCAATCCTCCTTAAAGTTTTTTTAATTGAATTTATAATTGAAAATGTCAATGCCGTCATTGCGATCTAAATCAATAACTTATAATTGAATCATTATCAAGATAATTATTAATAATAGTTAATAGTCATAATAGAAGTCTAGTATTTCCTGACGTTAGTCATACTTGACTTATAATCGAAGCGATCGTTTACATAATTGTTAATACCTGGTGGAGGCGGGCAGCTGGGCCCCATATTCATACTCGGATTACTCGAGAATCCCGACGACATGGCCGTTCCGCGTTGCGAGCTGCTATTCCATCGATCGCTGGAAGTCGCCGATCCCTCAGATCGCCAGGTTTCTTTGTTCCATTGCTTACTCGAGGAGGAGTTTGTCGGCGTGAATGTCTTCGGCTGTGACCAATTGTTGCCTGATGAAGAGGACGTGCGGTCATATCTAACAGATTCAACTAAACAATGAACATCAGTAATTTCTTAGAATTACTTACTAGTTTTTACAAGCGTTTCTACCTTTTGTCTCTGGATAGCGATGGTCTCGCGAGCTGCGGATTTCCAACTTATCGGGCGCCGAGCGACGGTCTCGTTCATCGCGGATCGTACGGCTGCTGCTGCTGAAATGCGGACTGCGTTCACGTTCGCGTTCCCTGTCGCTGTATCGCGGTTTGCTGTCGGACGAAGTGTATTTTGTTGATGCTGAAATGCCAGAGCTGCCGCCGCCCGACGAGCGAACACGCGGATCTGCCGCGCCGCGCATATCACGATCGCGTTGATAGGAAGATGACGATGAACTTTCGTATTTGGGTACCGGTGGTGGCGCTCCGCCGCCTCCCCCAGTGCTGCTGCGTGAGATCGTGGAAGAATGTGTACGCTCATCATAGTCGCGTTTGGGCGGATATGTGTCGCGTTTCTCATAGCTGATCCTCCCTTTGGTGTAATCCTTGGTGGATGACGAATTCGAGAATTTCTTCACCGGTGGCGGCGACGGCTCACGAGCCTTAATACTACAAAAAGAAACAAAATTACTCACACAACATCAAGCAACAAGACTTTACAAATGATTAACAAAAATAAATTTTATTTTATAGAGTAACAAGTCGCTGTAAGGGAAAGTACATTATACATAAGTCTTATAATTGCCATTTCTCTTTTTGGATTTGATTGGATTGTTTACACTTTGTGTTTACCTTGAGGGTCCATCAAATCTTGGAGGAGGTGGTGCCTCCTCAACAAAATGTCTGTCTGTAACGGAACGCTTACGATCTTCGTAGGAGCGTTCGCGCTCCCTGAATGTGGTCGGCGCCGGCCGTTTCACAGCCCGCCTTTCCTCTTCCTGTATGCGTAGCTTCGCGCGCTCCAGCTCGAGCCGCTCCAACTCAATCTTTTGCCGCTCCATCTTCTGGCGTTCGCGCTCCAGCTGCAGGAATTCGGCGCGTTCGCGCTCCAGCCGTTCGCGTTCCTGCTTTAGTTTATCGCGTTCGCGCTCCAAGCGTATCGCCTCGGAGCGTTGATGGCGCTCAATCTCCTTGACCCTCTCGGATTCCTCGCGCCGACGATTGCGCATAATGCGTTCGCGTTCCTTGAGACGTTCGCGTTCACGCTCCGTTTTGATCTTGTCGAACGTAAGGATGTCGCGCTCTTTGCGTACGCCTGGCCGCAGCGGCGCCGCCGCACGCTCCTTCTCCTTGCGGTCGCGCGAAGCCGATCGTCCTCCAGCCGATTTTCGTTCGGCGCTGCGATCCTTCACCTCCGGTCGTTTGTCGCGATCGCGTCGTTCACGCTCGGTCTTCTCCTTATCGCGCGAGTCGTTGCCCTTGGAGTCGCGACGCTCGGAAGATTTCTTCTCGTCGTGCTTGCCAGTCGCCGATTTCTCCTTGCGCTCGTCTTTGGGCGCCTCCACCAGCTTGCGCTCCTTCTTACCGTCGTCGGCGTTCTTCGTCGGCGTGGGCGCCTTGATAGGCGTCCGCGTTGACGGTTTCTCTTTCGAGTCCGTTTTGCCCTTTGTGCTGGGATTCAGATGATCCGGCCTCACCTAGTTAAAATTACACAAGAGAATAAAAAGAAACAATATTTCTCACTTGAATCATTCGTCTGGAAGTGGTAGTGCATTAGTGTGAATTGTTTGTATGAACCTTTTCAATGCGAATGATTTGTCCGTTGAGTTCGGTGTTATTAAGTTTGGCGATGCAATTGTCGGCGTCCGCGACGCTCTCCATCCGCACGTAACCATAGCAGCAAGCGGCCGGGTGACGCGCATTGATGACCACTTTAGCACCGACGACTTTACCATGCTCCGAGAGTGCCTGCTTCAGTTCAGTCGCGCGCGTCGTCTGGGAGATGTTCGTTATCCAGAGATTGCGATTCTGATCGTTTGTGAGGCGGTCCTTGATTTTGCTACAAAATTCATTTGGGACATTAAGACAAAGATGCTCGCTGTGCACTGGCAACTAATCCTCGTTTATCGCAACCTTAGCGCACAACATTTACCTTTCATTCAAACTACTTATCAAATCAATTAAACTTATTTCGATTAAGGTTACTCAAGTTAACTTCAACGCTGACAATTTGAACTATTTTTCCTCTTTTTAAAAATGCTGTGAAGATATTTCTAGAAGTAGATGTAAGATGTAAAACCAACCTAGGCGACGAGGATGAAATATTCATCTTGTCTTTGTCATCCTTGTCCTTCTCCTTCTCTTTGGGCTTCTCCTTGGCATCCACGTCGACCACTTCTTTCTTCTTAATTTTATCTTTATCCTTATCTGCTGCAGACTCATCTTTGGTAGCGCTCCTGACTTCGTCGCCCTTTTCAGCTTTGCCATTAGTCACCTCTGATTTGACAACTTGCACCGTTTTGGTGTCCGGATCGTAGTCCTTGTCCTTCTCTTCATCAAGAATTGCAGACTCGTCCTCCTCGATGGAATCATCTAAATCGATGATCTCTTCCGGATCAGGATCAACCACCTTAGCAACAACGTCTAATTCACTGCTTTGATCAGCATGCAATGTGAGCTCGTTAGACTTGTCCAGTTCCGCGCTAGCGTTGATTGCGCTAGTGTCGTCCGCTTCACCATCAGCGTCACCATCGCATTTGCTGACGTCTGCAGTGTCTGCTTTGTCGATCGACGCGTCCGCATCTGGCAAGTAAAATATTTGCATTCATCATTTTTGTTTGGGGATACTGCATGATACCAGAAGTCCGTGAAACTATCAGCAACTGCTAACTGCTTAAATTAAGAGGCGCACTTCCGAACGTTTTTTTATTATGACTGAGTGGACGGATTGGATATCCGTGTGAAACGCATCTGAACACTTTTTAATTTCTAACTAATGCGCGTTGTTATCGTAAAGATAAGGCGTTTTAAAATTAATTTAATGGAAAATAGAAATCTGTATTTACAAATTTTCATTTTCATAGCAAGTCAAATCAATTAATTAAGAAACAAAACATTATAATTAAAAAGTACATTAAACTTACCCATATCTGCAACTTTCTCTGTTTCTTCTTCCATTTTTTCTTCCTTCTAAAGAAAACAGTAAAATTAAGACTACATTTAAATATTAGTTATATAATTAATAAGGTACCTTATCTTCAGCTGCTTCAGTACTTGTGGCACTGGTATTCAATGCTTCAACCTTTGCAACAGTCAGTTCTTCTTTAAGGTCAGTATCTTCTCCATTTTCGTCAAGGGGTTCAGCTTTTATTTTTACTTCCGTTTTTACTGAAAATAGAATAACAAATGGAATCTTCATACCTGTTAAAACTCGTTCTTGAAAAAATTTAAATATTCAAGTACTTTAACTGTATTGAACAAGTTCAATCTGTTCAATGCTTGGTAAATATTTGTAGCCTATATTTATGTATTGTTTAATTGTTTATATTTACAAATAATGCATAAAATACAATCACAAATGAAATTTAGTGAAGTCATGAAGATGTCGTAGAAGTCAACACAACCACCCAACATTGAAATACATTTTGTAATTTATTATTTAAAATTCATTTATAAACTACAGACCAATTTGAATGTTCCCGCCATAGCAGAGCCTATCAGACAGGCGGATTTTAAATGTCACCCAATCAAATATCAAAAAAATCTAGGGACATTTGATGTTTGGTCTCTTTAGTTTTTAGATCAATCAATGCATTTTTAAAATTGCAGTAACACCACTGTCGCCAAAGTAATTCAAATGCAACTATTCACTGCAGTCGTGAAGAAATGTAGGAAAACGTATATATTTTCGAGTGAACCAGAGCGCGGTCAAGATTTTCAGTAACCAAATCAAGTTGGTTGATTAATAATTAAGTAACCAATTACCACACATGATCGATAGCTATGCAATATTAGCAGGATGTCCGGTAGGATGTAACTATTGATCTTGCATTTTGATTACAATAAAAATCATTATTTTTAAGTTTTTAATTTTATTTATTCAGTGCTGCCAACGCAAATTGTTTTGCAATGCCAACTTTACCAAATCTGAATCGTGAATGTATAATACCCATTCTTTTATTGTTTGCATTTACAAACAGGTAGCCTACTTTAGCTGTTTTTATTTTTTTGCAATCTAGACATCAAACAAAATCACAACAAATTTCAACTTGGCAGCAAATGAATTATGTAACGCCTAACAAATGTACAAAAATGCCGCATGGACACGAAATGCCTTGAAATGCTACACACTTCCACTTTTTCTCATTTACTCTCCCACATTCATACAATTAATCGCTTTCAACTCAACAAAACTTTAAACAAACACAGATAATAAATTTGCAATGGAGGATGCTTTGCTTACCAGCTTTGAAGTCAATCTTCTTCTCGGGATGATCCTTCTCTTCTTGGAGGGCCTGCAATGGCAAATCAATAATAGTTTGATTAGAAACGTTGCATGCAGCAATAAAGTACCTTCTGTAAACGTTCGACTAGGACCTGCTTGTTGCCGCTCTTGTCGAGGCCACGTTTCTCCAGCTCGGCCCGGAGATCAACTACACGCAGTTCGCTCACGTCGCGTCCTTCTACAACGCCGGACATTTTCTCTCTAGTCGCAGAGATGTTGAAAGTCTCGCGCGTCTCTCGAATCGATTAACACTTGCGTTTAATTTTAACGAACACGACGGTTGCTTTTTAATGCGTTTTTATTAATAAATACGAGGAATTCGGCCAAATTTTATACAAACGACACAGTCAACATTTCATCATGGACGATTCTCGACGAAATGCAAATGCAAGTTGACAGTGACACAACGCATGCGTCTAATTTCGATTGCAAGGCCATCTAGGTAATTGGCGGGATCACAAAATTTAAATTTTAACCAATCGGAGTGCAGCAAATCTAGGGACATTTGGTTTTGCTCTCATTAGAAACAGACATTCATAGGAGCGGTAAATTCAAATGGAGTCAATTATTTACATTCGCACTGTATGTACAAGTTAGAATAATTAATTCTTAATTGTCTAACAATTGTCGTATATTTCGAATTTGTTCATTCATTTTCATATCAATAATTTTATTTTCGTATCGTAGATTAGAAAGCTGACTATTTTATTTTAATAATTAATAATGTATATGAATATCAATAAAATATTAGAATGCACATTGCACAGATAAAATGAGGCGCTGGTGCATTTCACAAGTTTAGTGTGTTTTGGCTTCAACTTTAACAAAATCAACAGATATGATAATTGTTGACCAAAATAAAATGGCAACAATTGAACATTTGAACCGTAAATGATTGACGTTGTCACTTACATATTTTTTTCAACAATTAATTCAATTAAACATTTACCAATTACACTATGCTAAGGCGACGCATCTCTTTCAATAATTCCGTGCCCATTTGCGCTGGCGACTTGGTGACAATAACGCCCGCCTTTTCCAGCGCATTGATCTTGTCTTGTGCACCTCCTTTACCGCCAGAAATAATCGCGCCAGCATGACCCATTCTGCGGCCTGGTGGAGCTGACAAACCAGCAATGAAAGACACCACAGGTTTGGCATTCGGTCCCTACACAAACAACAATACAAGAATTGTTATAAGATAAACAATAATAGTTCGGTGAGTTTTACAGTATTGTTTTTCAATAAATATTCAGCCGCCATCTCCTCAGCGTTGCCACCGATCTCGCCAATGAGAATAATTCCCTTGGTTTGCGGATCTTTCAAAAACACCTCCAAGCAGTCAATGAAGTTTGTCCCATTGAAAGGATCGCCGCCGATGCCGACGCACAACGTCTGGCCGAGACCTACTTGAGTTGTCTGGTGCACCGCTTCATAGGTGAGCGTTCCCGAACGGGAAACCACCCCAACGACACCCCTTTGATGGATATGGCCAGGCATAATACCAATTTTACACTATAAACAAATTTACATGGTTAAATATGAATAATCCCAGGTGTTAGTTGAAGCTTACTAATTCTGGAGCAATAATACCGGGACAGTTGGGGCCCAACAGACGCGATTTGTTCTGACGCAAGAGTTTATGCTTGACGCGCACCATGTCTTGTTGGGGAATACCTTCAGTGATGCAAACAATGAGGGGAACTTCAGCATCGATTGCTTCCATGATGGCCGCAGCGGCGCCGGATGGTGGCACGTAGATAACCGACGCATCGCAATTTGTTGCCGCGCGCGCCTCTTTCACGTTGTTGAAGACAGGCAAGTCAAGGTGAGTCTTGCCGCCTTTGCCGGGCGAAACACCGCCGACCATTTTAGTGCCATATTCGATGGCTTGTTTGCTGTGGAAAGTGCCCTGCTTTCCGGTGAAGCCTTGGCAGATGACTTTTGAATTGCCGGTCAATAATAAATTACCCGCGGTGGCGCCGTAACTACTACTGGTAAAACGGACTCCTTGGCCGAATTTAACACCTGAAATTGACCAAACAAATCGAATATTAACAATTGTAAATCACTAAAAAACGTACATTTTTTTAGTATTACTCAACGTGTTTAAGTAATAAGTGTAAGCAAACTTTGTACTTACAATCAACTTAGGAATTGAGCAATTAATCATCAAATTTGTCTTATAAATAAAATATTAGATTTTTGCTGTACATGGCATTTTACTTGATAATTTAAATTAAAGTTGATTGTTTAGGCATTCAATGAAAAGCAAAGGTCAAAAGTCACCCTGTAGGCATATAGACTGAGTTTTATTTAAAATTATTTAAGTAATCACTATTGCAATCAAATTTAAGTATAATTTTTTGAAGTTATTTTCGTTATATAGTAAGTTACGTTTTAAAATAGCCTACATTAGAGGCCGACCAAGTGCCAATAAGACAATGCAGTATACATCGGTGTATTCGTTCAAATTGTATTATGTATTATTATATAATTTTTATTTTATTATCTTACCGAGCCTTGTCCAGATCCTTGCTGTCGTTGTTGCGGCCATTTTTCGTCCTAGCGATTCAGGCTACTTATGCACAAGACGATGGGCAGTATGGTAGTAATGAAATGGTATTTTTGCGAATGATTAGCACGCGAACGAGCACTAAACCATTCGGACGAGTGTGAGTATGGATTAAAAAGGGGCCGCGAAATCGAACTAGCGGTGGACGACTCACTTGAACGTTTGTGTGAGTGCGCTGTCGTGAAAAGCGTAGTTGGGCGAGGGCAAAGTGCGCAAAAGT
>JARJDT010026857.1:0-11477 GCA_030264655.1 Leptusa sp. GC000079 | reverse complement strand
ATGGAATATAGAGGTTTTGAAGACTTTTATTTCGGTTATAGTCCTCGCACTGCTTATCATCATCGGCAACAATTGCATTATGAAGCTGTCCAAAACCAAAACGAAAGAAGGTAAATTAAGTATTTTGAAGCTAAATGCACAATGAGTATCAGTAATGAGTATCAGAATTTATCATAAGGTTTGCGGAAATCGTAAGTAGATTTTTGACGGTATTTTTTTTTTAAATTTTTTTTAATTTTATTTTTTAACGATATTTTTTTCACGATATTGATTCATGAATACGTGTATGAAATTTCACCACGTAAACATTACTAGTAAACATCAATATTTTATTTTTATTGGTGGTATCACAAATCACATACAATGTTGTTGTGTTGGCAGAGTTGGGGATATAATAGCAGATAATACAATTGAACTTTTAGGGCCTCGCATGATATAAACATTTCAAAATTGTTATTTGTTAATGTTAAGCTCCTTTGAAGGAAATTTTAAAATTTGAAAACTGGCAAAAATAAAGAAGTTGAGTTGTCAACTTCAGTTCATATCTTCCAGAATGGAAACGGAGGAATTATTTACTTTTTTCTGGAGTTCCTGTGAAAGTCTTCTGTCATGCAATAAAAATTAAGCGCCATTTTAAGGACACCCTGTATTTTTATTTTTGTATAAAAAATTAAAACTAAAGTCAACCCAAATGGGATTGTAACGATTATGACGATTATAACTAGCCTAGGAATAAAGTGAAAGGGGTGTGTTGAATGTTAACAAAAGCTAACTGATCGATAATCACATGCAATCGGCGTTGCGTGAAAAAAACGCGTGAACTCTTGCTTTTTACTTCATAGTAAATATTTAATAACATAATGAACGTCGACATGCCAAAAGAACTAAAATCAAATGTTTTCTATAAAAAGCCTAAATTATACTTATATGTTATACCAGGCGTTTCAGTAAAATTATTTTATTTCAAATTACATTTTTAATTGTATTGTAATTGAATACTTTTGGTAATATTAGACAGTGCAGTTTGTTTAAGTCATTAAAATTATTAAAAGTGAAGAATAAAATAAAAGCGAGTATTAACCACACAATCAACTAAAACTAGGCCACTTTTGCGTGCTCTCTGGTGCATACTAGTATTTCGTGTGCTTCTTGAGCACGTATATAGAAAAATTGTAGTTATTAATTAAAACCTAATCGATTTCATTATAAAGTGTTCGCTCGCGTTATGCAAGAACGCCGGCAATATTCAAGGATAATAGTTTTACTTTTAAAACCGAATATTTCACTTAAATTTTATCTATTTGACGATGTATCAAGGAATTGCTCGATTGCTATTTTGAAATATTTTCAATTGCACGATTTTAATTGAAAACGTAAAATGTCAGTACAAATTCGCAATACGGGGCAGTATTATTGTCCAGTTAGTCCAAGAAGTAATTAGAAATAATTACTTTTTCTAAATGAAAAACTAAAGAACAAAAAGTTGTTTTACTCAACATTGATGTCTTTGATGTTTTAGAGTTTGGATTTGATATTAAAGCAAAAAAAGCGTTTCGCGGTAGTTTTGTACTTATAGGTCAGCAAACTCCGTAGCCAACTCTAACGGTTCACCTCAACTTCTTCGTGTTCTTCATGGTTTACTCCTTTAATACTTCTTATACTCATTCTTATTTGGTTTTGTTTATTCTTGTCAAATATCTAGTAGATAAAAACATCTGCAGATAAAATATTTTCCAGACCAATTAAAAATTTTTTATTATTTGAGTTTGAGTTAGTTTTTCACAGATTTTATATTTGTTAAAATATTTTTTTCCGTAATTTAAAAAAATGATTTCAATCATTGTGAATTTCTTCACGGTGGTAACTTGCAATGCTCATTGCTTTCAATTTTAGCTTCTTGAATCTTCGTCATTGTAATTATTGTACCGTACAGTGCCTCCAAGTCGCTGATCTTTAGCGCTTTGCACTTCAAATTCACACTTGTTCAGGCAGTTCAGCTGTTGTTGGGTTGTGTTATCGTTGCAAGTTTACTCCTGGTCGCGACGACGACTCGTTCGTTTCGCTTTGCTTATTTAAAGTCATTCTTTCTGAGCATTTTTTCTTCGTTTTTATAGCTTCTTGTGCTTGAATCATCACCATGTGCAGTACCTTAGTCATTGCTTGAACTCTTTGCGCGCACATTACTCACTCGAAGACTTTGCTTGCTTAGCTCTTTGCGCTTTGACTTTGGTAACTGCGCCAACGACTTCAAGCAGTAAGCAGTACGTTTCGTGTCGGCGTACGGACAACATCCGCGTACTGTACTTTTTCTTGGACACAAAACAAAGTCAATTATTACAAAAGTTACAGAAATAAAAAATAATCTAAGTAAAAACTGAAAATGCTTGAAATAACTTGAAATCGGAAGAAAAACGAAAGGGTGCGTGGAAAATGTTGTGCAATGTTAGACCTACTTACAAAAGTGGAATACTAACTTTTTGCCAACAACATTTGAAAAATTGGATTATTAGAAAAGTGCAATTTATACAAAGTGTTCAATTTTAATGACAAAACTATTTATTTAATATTTATTGTTATACAGCTATACAAGTACTAGTAAGACCTATGAGTACTAGTTAATTGCAAAATAAGTGAAACAATTGAAGTTTGTTTAAGTGGCGCTTAAATAATTAAAGGCAACATGATCGATAATAATGTACGATTAGGACTGTTTTGTTGTCCCAGGTCAGTATAATACGTAGTGAACTACTTTTTATATCGAATTAATATTGTACTTTACACACATACATTATGTATGCTTAGGCAATCTTGGTAAAGTGAATGTTGTGAAAAAGCGAAATAAATTAAATTTTCGCGGTATTTTGTTCAAGTTTCAAGGATATCAAAAATTACGAGATTTCGGTTACAAGCTCATATTCGCCTGAACCTGGAAGTTCATCTAATGAACCAACTATAATAAAAAGAAACAAATTTCGAAAATGCGATTTAAAAGCTATTTGATTTTTTACGAAAAATTATGCCGTTAGCGAAACGTGCAGCTTCATTCTTGATTTTTAATGAGTAAATAACTAGAAGAAATAGCGGAATTTATTGAGAATTAAGAAAAAATTACTTTGCTCAGGAAGATCTTTAGCAATCATTCGCAATTTTAGACATCGTATTATACCTACAGCTATAATACAAAAACCATTCAAAATTGAGAAATAAAAAAATAACAAAGAAGAAAAGCAAATATTCATAATATTAAAATGATGAAACCATCACTTGCAGCAACAAAAAAATCAACAATGTCTGTTAGGAATTAACTAACGGAACTGCTTTAAGAAAACTGATATTAAAATGAACGCAAAGAAGTCAGCAGTAAACAAATGAAAATCAAAAGTGTTAACAATAACAGTGAAATAACAATGAAAGTACATGATTTAACATTGAAAACAGCAGCTGACTGTTTGGAATTGTTGATTACTGCATGCTCGGACATTGAATAATCACTGTAATGTGCAATTAAAAGCTATAAATAAATTATGACTCTCGACACCTGCACAAGACACAGTCTTCGATGACACTATTATAACCTTTCAAAAAGCCTTTTTTTCAATTTAAAAACTTTTTATAAAGTAGTAAACCATTTCTTTTTACCTGTACGAAGAACTGAAAACTCCCAAACTACTTAAAACATAAACAAAGAAATTTTAAAAATTTAACTTTAACTACCTGAGAACAAAGAAGTAAAAAGATAAGAGTGTAATTATTGTCATTACTATTTATCTTTGATAATTATAGTTTTTGTAAAAATTTTCATTTCTTTGTTATTTTTAGTTCCTGTTGACTTGGTGACTTACTTAATTCAAGTCAAGCGACTCCTTTCGTATTTATAATTTTTATTTCATTTAATCCTTATCAAACCCATGTAATTTAATGAATCATATTGCTCTATCTCTCGAAAGTCACAAAAGAAATGCCTCTTGCGCATTAAGTTAGCAAGCTATTTCATTATTTCTATTTGTTATTATTTATTACTGCGGATGGTGAAGAAACATGCTCGTTGCACGATTTCATGCATTTTCATTTTCATTTGCCAAGATTGCAAGGAACATGAAGCATTAGAGCTATTGCAATAATACTTACTTACTTACGCTTGTTATACTTGTTTAACGTAAATGGAAGTTTCACAATTTTAGAATTTAATAGTAACTGGGTACATACTAACTTAATTGAAAAGGCAATTCAACAATTGCAAATTGCAATAATATTGTAGTAGTGCAGCCATTTAGGCGTTTCATACTTATTTTATTAGGTTAATTAAATTACAATTGCATCAAAGTTGAGACAATTCTAATGCAAATTATTGTGTGACAAACAGTTATTTACATATGTAGTTTGCTTATACATATGTATAACATACTTTTTGTTGTTTCAGTTTCTTTTCATTGATTTTCTGTGATTTAAAAACGACCTTGAAATAAATTTCCCTAATTTAAAAAATTGCTCCGTTTCTTAAGTTTCTTCGGGCAATGTGTTTCAATACGTATAATTTGCTTAAACGGTGAAGTTTCCTTTTCAAAACTCACGTTTTCTTCAATTTCATTCCCTTCGTAATTACAACTTACGACTGTGCAACCAACACAAATGAATATCGTCTAATAAAGAGCTCTTATTGTAAAATTATAAGAAATGATATGCTTCCTAAGTAGGTTGAACATACACGACACGCAAAATGTGAAACATGTTGATCATGATCGCATTATTCGCATTCGTGTCTGTACACTTGTTGTTCGTGTTTGCTGTTGATATTGATAAAGATAATGGAAAACGAAATGAAAATATGAAAACTTGAAACCGCACAAACCTCGTTAAACACGCGATTTTTCATTTTCTCTAACTTTAAGTTTGACTGACATTGTTATTGATTTTCCGGATTTTCCAAACGTAACTTGGTTGTTTCATTGTTTCAGACCTTGTGATAGATCTCAAAGAGCAAGCGACATGCCTGAAGCGGAAAGTCCTTTAGGACACTGGCCGCACAGCATGAGCTCGACTTTAGCATACATCGGCTGCACATTGGGCATCTTTAACATCTCCCGTTTCGCCATCCTCTCAGTACACTTCGGCGCCAATTTCATCTTCCAGTTTCTAATCCTCTCCTTATGTATCGGTATCCCATTGTTTACACTCTACCAATGCCTTGGCCAGCAATTGGCCGCAGGAGTCATCGATATGTGGCGCATTTCGCCCATGTTTCAAGGGGTCGGCGTCTCGCTGCTCTTCTTCCAAGTCCTAACCGGCCTATACAGCATTGTCGGGATCTCATGGATGTTTGTCTACTTCCGGGATGCTTTCGTCACCAAATTCGAACGGTACCGGTGGGCGGAACCCTTCATTTACTATCGAAACGGTACAAAACTTCCACCGCATCTGGTAACTGAGTAGTTTTTATCATATTTTATTTTGTTGAACAGAAATACAACTTCCGATCAACGGTTCATACAAGTTAGCCGAAACGGTACCGGATTACTTGTCTGGTGTGGTCTTTCAACGCCACCACTTGGTGTCGGGTAACGCGTATGGAACGATCAAGTTTCAACCAGCATTCAATCTCGCTGTCGTTTGGATGATTGTCTTTGTTTCGTTGAGCAAAGGTCTGCGATCATATGGGAAAGTTATCTATGTCTTTACGCTCATGCCCATCTTCGGACTTATGATTTTGTGCACGAAATTACTTGGTTTAATGCAGAGTGATGGTATTAATAACATTTTTCCGGAGACTTCCTGGAACGAATTTTTTATCAACTCGAAGGTATTTTTCCTTGTATGTGATGTAGCGCAATTTTGCTGATTTTGTGCATGTTTAGAGTTGGATGGCTGCATGCCAGGAAGTGTTCCTCACCTGGGGCATGATGGGCGCTGCTGTGATGCAAATCGCCTCGCACAACAAGAACAAGAAGCTTCTGCAACGCGATTCTAGTCTTATTACGTTTATTACGATTACGGTTCTCGTCCTGTCTGCCTTTCTGGCCAACACTTGTGTTCATATACTTAAAATCAACGGCTACATCTACCAACCGGACTCTTTCGGTAAAACTTGTCTATGGACTAGTGGAATTCTTAATGATTTATTCGTGTGTTTAGAAAAACTATCAACTTTTACGTTTCTGCGACATGTCAAAGACCCGCTACCACCAAGTCTGGCTTCAACACCGGTCAAATACATGCATCATCATTCATTTATTGTGGGCGATCGGGTTATCCGACCGGGTATTGATCCCTCAACAGAAAGCGGTTACCAAGTACTTCTTACAAAATCTTCTATTTTTATCCATATTACTATCATTGTGATTATCTTTTTAGGTTTTAAGATTTGCTACTGAATTGATCCCGACAACATTTTCGATCTTGGGCACTGAGCAGGTCTCACCATTTTGGACGGTCCTCTTCTATTTCGTCCTAATTATGTTTGGCATTGCACAACAGCTGGCCATCTGGCATTGTGTTATCACCGGAATCATGGCAATCAAAGCCAAAGTGTTAAAGTCCTGGGAAACGACGATTACGTTCTTTAGCTGCGCGTGTGGTTTCCTCCTCGGGTTACCCATGACGACCGAGTATGGCATTTACGTGGTGTATTTCATGGACCTGACAGTGGGCGGCTTGTGGTGGTTGATTGTTGTCGTTTTGCTGCAAATTATCGCCGTGTTTATGGTGCGTGGACGTCCTTACAGTGGGGATATCCTCGTCACTGCGCTGTTTCGCAAAGCTGCACATAGTAAATGTTTCTGTATATGGATGCCCGTCCTATTGTCGTTTATCTGGAATGTCGTGTTACCAGTCGTTCTCATGGTAAGTGTCTATTTCGCACTAATTGTGCAATGTTCTCAGTGGTTTTGTATTGTTTGCAGATTTGGTGTATAGCATTCTTTAAAAACGGTAATTTCCGTGAACTTTTCATTTGGCATCACGGGCCAGCGTTGGAATACTGGCCGTTATGGGCGCGTCAAGTGGGTTCTTTGCTGCAATTGCTGCCCGTGCTCGGGGTGCCGTTCATAGCCGTTGTTCAAAGCTATCGATATTTGAACAACGGACCTAATGATATTCTCGAGGTGAGTGACATTTACCTAGTTCACTTAAATGCCAGTCAGTATGGACTAAACTAATTGCATTCGCATTCGGAGTGAACGTAAATATGCCTATGAGTTTGCGTGACTGATAACTGATGCCGATGAATGCATAACCTTTTCGTTTTAGAAACTTCATCAATTACCTATGCTTTACTAGAAAACTAACGATTTTTTCTGTTTCGTTTGTGTTTGCATTCAAATAAAAGGAATACGATGCCGGTGGTTACGTTAGTATCAAATCTCACTTAGAACGTTTTAGAACACTTTTAACTCGAGTTAATACCGCACTGGGAAAAATAAATTAATAAGTGTCAATTTTAGGAACTAAACTTTCACAGCCACAAAAACTAATTTATTAGTGTTTTTAATTATTTCGCTTCATTGGTTTGGTGTGGTTCACAACTAACTTCAAAAATCTCTTTGTACATGCAGCGCATTCAGTTATTGTACAGACCACCTTTGGGCGAACACATGGACGACCTAGCGATACAGGAAGCAGCCGTTGCCTCAATGAACAACAACACCACGTCGGCTACAACAGTCACTGAAGACCCACCGCCAAAATACACCCCGCCACCCAGTTACACGACAGCAACAGGTGCTCGAATCGCCAAATTGCTTCGGCAAAGTTTCCGACGAAGCGTACGCCGCATTGCGAACGTACTGGGTGAAGCAAGTGGCACCCGAAATCGCCCAACAGCAAGCGACGCATCACAATCGCAACAACCGCCACCCCCGGACTATAACGACGTGTTGGTGGAAATGCACCAGAGTAGAGATACCGCTGTTACCGTCCCAGAACCGGAAACACGCGATAATATGATACAGAGAGAACTGGCCACGATAGCCACCTCGAGTACCGGCTTGACGGCCGCAGATGTAGCTTGTATTCTCAGAAGTAGTTTCCGCCGGAGTACAGTGCGCACGTTGCGCCGCAACCAACCGGATACGACGATGAGTTCGCTGAGTGCGGAGAACTTGGTGGATTCGGCGGCGCCGATCGGAGAGACCTCGCTGGTGCTTAACATGAACTTGACATCGGCAAGTATCGGAAGTACGGATAAAGACGAGACAAGACACACCTGTGATACTAGATGATAAGATAGAAGTGACTTAAGCTACAGCTAAGTAATCTTAAGTAACTTAATTTGTTTGCGTCAATGTCGCTGCTTACGCGATATTTCCTACTTTATTAACTTAACCAAAACACACTAAAACTGTTAAGGATGAATGCGAAAATCACACATATTTCTTGATTGTATGTTATGTGTATAATTAAAGAACTGATTTTATAATACATAATAAGTGTGAATCATCTCTGTCGGTTGGCCTCAATTGCAACGTTGATTAGATCATTCCCAAGAAAGAAATCCGTGGCGATGATGTTAACATCCTTTAACCAGTCCTCTCTGAACCAGGTGGTTAGGTATCTGTTGACGTCATCGGCAAGTTTGCGCAGACTATTTGTGCGAAAAATGATATCGAGCGGTTTGGGAGTTAGTTCGGACATTATCGCCCACATTGGGTTGAAAATCGTATTGTGGCTTTTGATTGATGAAGAAATGAAAGATTTCAGATCCCCAGCGTTTGATTTATCGCCCCAGTGTTGTTGCAAAGGGTTCCATAACCAAGAATATTCTAAAAATAGGTTTGTTTAGGTTAGGTTTAAAATTCCGGGTGCGCGATCGACGTGCAACTTACCTCGTGCAACTTCGCGTTGACCATAGCATATGATAAGCGTCTTGTTCTGATGCCATATTTCATTCAATGTTGGTCCTTTGCCAGCCTGCAGGCCCCCTGGCGGGAGCGCCAAATGTCCTAACTCTTTTTGAATCACAGCGACCAACTTGCGATGAATTTCCGGGTCGGGTTTTGAAGGATATGGGAATCTGTGAAAGTCTAAAACTACCACTTCCCTCGGGGCTAGTTCCATGAATTTGCGTATTTCTTGAAGTATCGGGACCAGTTTACCAATTCTTACCAAATCATGATTGATAAAAAATCTACAAATGTTTCCTTCATAAAAATATAACAAAAGCAGTGTTCTGTCTATACCCTTCATCTATGTAGTATCCCACTCTAAGGTCAATGTATCTTATCCCAAAAACTAGTTGCGTCCACACACTTCTATCTTGGTTAATTATATAGTTTTCGAAGAAGAGTTTATAGTTTCCGGAATATGCACCAGAGTTATGTGTACCTGGTATGAAGAGGTTGCCTATTCTTTGGTCTTTGATATGGTCCCTGTTAAAGGTAAGTTCTCAGTTTTATAAGCAAAAAATGTGGGTATTTTAAAATTGGTTAAAATTTAATTTTGATAATTTAAAAAAAAATAAATAAAGGTTGTAAGAGTATAAGAGTTATACATTTGCGAAAAATACCTTTGGTTTTATACCTAATATCGTTCATCCATGTCGGATTGATGCTCAAACAGTTGGTATCGATGATATCCGACCCGCGGAAGGCGGCGATCCAATATGGGAAGCACTTGCGCCCATGGTCGACAAAACTCATATTCGGTTGGTATTCCCAGTTGCCTGGTAGCCACGGATGGCCGAAACGTACCTTCGTACGGTAGAATCCTTCCGGGTAGTAGTTAGCATTGATTAACACTTTGGGTGGAGCTTCCTCCTAATTTGGATTAGAGACAATTATTAGTTTTGTTCTTGGAAGTCTTTGAAGAAAATTGTTGTTGAAATTGCAACATTGTTGTATGAACTTTGTCATTTTCATTATGTATTAATTGAGAGCAAACCAATTGGACGTTGTTAGATTCAGAGCAAGATTAAACTAACTAAAGAGCAGGAAGTAGGAGGAAGAAAAATTAACTTTAAGTGACTTAAGTCAACTAGGCCAAGTTCTTCAGCGAATAATATTAACTAGACTAGACTAGATTAATCAAGGAGTTTAAGTAACAAGAATCTTGATTTTCTAAAGAAAGTCAACATGGAACTTACATTTCGATCTCTTGGATTATAATCGAATAATCCAATATAGTCTGGTTTGATATCGCGTGCCTTATCGCATTTTGATATCCAATTCATCTCCAAATAGGTGTCCTTCAGTGAAGAGACGGTTAAGTGCACCTTACCGCATTTTCTAGTACCTAAAATATGTATACATACCAACAATTAAAGATTTAAAGGAGCAATATTAAAGTGTAGAACAAAGAGTACTAAACTCGAAATTGAGAATCATTAGGTCTAATTTAATTTTTTTCTGATTTTATTAAATCAATCGAACCACATAATCTGTTAATAGTATGTAGATACGATTAAAATTTCCATATCATTATTTCATTTTACGCCAGAAAAGTAGCAATTCACGCATCAGTTGGCATGTGTGATAACAGTCTTTTGTCCGTTTATATGAAAACCAAGTAAATTAAACATAAAAGAAACAGAAATAAAAATGAATCTATGACATGTCAAATAGTAACATACACTTCCTTAAACCTTTATCTTTTGATGTATAGTCACACACGTAAATCATATAAAAATACGTCAATTATAAAGAAGTCGCCGTAAAGCAATTATTGATGATTCAACTAATCACTTTGTTGTCATCAACAACTTCATTGTCTTTAATACTTGTTACTTCAGATTGGAATATTAGATTAAAACAGATTGAAAACTCTAATTATTTTTAATTGCTAAAGTACCAAGCACATGTCAGAAGTCAAAACCACCAAGGCAACAAGCAATTAATATGTGAATTAGCATAGTTGTAATTTCACTGAAGGCAAATAGTGCGTTTTTTTTATTTATGTGACTCATTCTCTTGTCGGTTTGATTTGCTTCGAAAAATAAATAATATAAATTAACAAATATTATGAGTTAAAAACTGTGGCTTTCTGGTTTACAACCAAGGCAACGACATTATTTTACGAGCGTTTTAAAATTAGTACCCTTTGTAATATTTATAATGTTTTTAATTGTTGCTATGCAATTTTAACAATAAAAACGTCTTCAGAGAAAATTAGGAGAAAGTAAAATAAAATTGAGTTTCCCATGAGTTTCCTTAATTTATTTTTAATTGGTGCTCGATATAAAAAAAACTCTACTACATGTTCTTATCATTCTTATTTGTTATAGCATATTAATAATGATCTATTTGAAATTTGTTTTATACGCCAACAAGATTGCGGTCTTTAGTAAACGCCAGCGCGGGAAATTGAAGCAATAATTTTGTATCGCCCTATATCATGTTTGCCTTTAAAATTATACAAGTGTATAGAAATATGAATAAGAACATCGCATCTACGATCTACATTTTCTGTCTTGATTGTCGCCTTGAATAGCGCGATTAATAGGGAAACGACCATCTTATTTCTTAATTCAGTCCGTTTCGCGTCGTTTACAG
>JARJDT010026841.1:0-13052 GCA_030264655.1 Leptusa sp. GC000079 | reverse complement strand
TTGCAATGTTTCAAAGCTGGTTCGTTATTGCGTTCAGGAAAAGGACGCGTAATTTCAATGTATTCAGATGTAACTGGACAAATTGTTGGGTGTCATGGAACCGACTTGCAAATTGAACTCTTTTCTTTCTTATCTGATGAAGATGCCAAGAATCGACTCAAGAAACGACTCAAAAAAGAACGAAAGAAGTAAATATTTTAGTATATTGTGTTTTTGGTTCATCTTTAACTTATTTCATGGCCAACTGCTACAAATATAGTTTATCTAAAAATAATTATTTTCTACAAATGCAAGTAAAGTTGCCTTTTTTTTACATTCATTTAAGTGATAAGGTTGCACTTTTTACCTTTAGTGAAAAAAAGTAAACAAATTCATGTATTTTTTTAGTGAAAAGAAGTTGCATATATCATGCAATTGAGGGAGCAGCAATCTTTTGTTACAGAAAATAATTAAATAATAATCGCTAAAACTGAATAACTCAACATTTGTAGAAAAAAGTACTACTTTACGCACTCGTATCAAAAATAGCTATTTTTTTTTAGATAAATTACGTTTTTGATTCATTTTTGTCGCAGTTCGCCATGGAAAATAAATTTAATATTGACCAATTTTTCAGATTATTCGTATTCCCAACTATTTTTTAAAAATAATTTATGTTTTTCTCGCTGTTGACATTTTTCTTCTTCTTTAAGGAATGAAATTGAAACAGGCGAATCAACCTTAAATCTGGAACTACTCAGTCAAGGACAAAGCCTCCGCGACGAAGTAAAACGCCTGCCTCCAATCCGCCTCAGCAGCAAGCCCAAATCCCTGCATATGGTGCTGGGCAATGGGGGCGAACTGCGCGTATCCGTCATTCTCGCCAACAACACCATAGAACTGTACAGCGTGCAGACAATCTCGAAAGAAGTAGAGCCGCGATGCTTGCGCACGGTCGCCATGCACGGCCATCATGGCGAAGTGCGCGCCATCACGTTCAGCAGCGACAACTTGGCGATCGCGAGCGGCAGCAACGAATCCATCAAAATGTGGAACCGCCCGACGCAAATCAGTCTGCGAACGGTCGACACCGGCTACGTGCTTTGCACGTTATTCGTCCCCGGCGACAGGCACGTCCTCGCCGGGTTGAAAGACGGCCGGCTGCTTATCATAGACATCGCCGCTGGGGATGTCTTGGAGGAGATACCGGCACACAGCAATGAGTTGTGGTCGATGTGTCTCGAACCCGACCTGGTAAACACACAAAAACAGTATAATCGGGGTTTTCTCAACTATTTTCAAATGGTTTTAACTAAACTATTTCTATTTTGGACTATTTAAATAGTTTTAAAATACTATTCAGACTACTAGATATATCTATATAAATATTTTTATTTGAAATAGAATCTTAGAATATTTTCTATTTCTATTTTAAATAGTTTTCAGTAAAGAAATCAAACCAAATAAATCATTGATTTTTGATTTTGAACTATTTAAATAGTTTTAAAATACTTTCAGACTAGACATATCTATTTAAATATTTTTTTTTAAATATAATCTTAGAGTATTTTCTATTTCTATTTTAAATAGTTTTCAGTAAAGAAATCAAAACAAAAAAAATATCAAGTTTTCTATTTTGGACTATTTAAATAGTTTAAGTTTTATTCCCCTAAAATAGTTTAATTTTAAAAATACTTTTCAAACTAGATATCTGTTTATTTTTATTTGAAATAGAATCTTAGAATATTTTCTATTTCTATTTGAAATAGTTTTCACAACTATTTTGGCAATCCCTGAATATAATTATTCAGTTTTCAAGCAGAAAATCTGTTTTAGCGTGGAGTTGTCACGGGTGGAGGAGATAAAACCGTCAAGTTCTGGCAATTTGAACTAATCGCCGACGAAAAGTCCGAAACCAAAGCGAAAGTCTTATCATTAATTCACTCAAGGACGCTCAAACTGGAAGAAAGCGTCCTGAGCGTGCGACTATCACCAAACAAGAAGTTTCTCGCTGTTGCGCTGCTCGACAGCACTGTGAAGATGTTCTTTATCGACACGTTCAAGTTTTATTTGTCGCTTTACGGACACAAGTTGCCGGTTTTGTGCATGGACATCTCATCAGACTCGACGCTCATTGCGACTGGTTCGGCCGATCGCAACGTGAAGATTTGGGGCATGGACTTCGGCGATTGTCACAAGAGTATCTTTGCACATGACGATTCTGTCACCGGTTTGCAGTTTGTTCCACGCACGCATTACTTTTTTACGTGCGGCAAGGATGGCAAAGTCAAGCAATGGGATGGCGACACTTACAATAAAATAATTACACTTCAAGTAATTGAAAAAAAATTTTAATTTTCAAATTTGTTTTATAAAATTATTTAATAATTTTTAATAATTAAAAACTTGTATGTGTAGGGTCACATGGGCGAAGCATGGAATTTATCAGTGAGTCCAAGCGGACAGTTTGTTGTCTCATGCGGCGCAGATCGCGTTATTCGTTTGTATGAGAAGACGGATCAACCTCTTGTTCTGCAAGATGAAGAAGAGGAGGAACGCGAAACGCAGGACGGTTTGGCTACTGGCGAACAGTCAGTTATACCTGGACAACCTGGCAAAGTTTTACCGTCGAAGAAAACTATTGGCAGTGAAAAATCTGTAAGTTAACTTAAAGATTTATGGAACTAGCGGAAAACAATAACAATAATGAAAGTTTCGTTGGAGTTTCGTTTTGTTCTGGGAAAAATGCTTGTTTTCCATTATTTGTTATTCAATTTTTCCAATTGAAAATCGTTTTCTTCCAAATTTTATTCTTTTATGAATTTAAACAACAATTGCAGCTGTAATTAATAAATTTTATAGAAATTCAAGTTACACAAAAACCGCAAAACTATAAACAGTTTTTCAAAAAAGAGAAATTCAGACTTTCGCTTTTGCCAGTCAAAATTTGCTATACAATACAATTGTTTTTGTTCAGTCAATTTGGAAGAAAAAAACTATAAAACTATGAACAGCAAACACACATTAAAAAATTATTGATTTTAGGCTGAGAGCATATTGGAATGTTTGGAAATAAGTGAAAAATTCAGAGAGCAACTCATCGAACATGCCGCATTGCAAGCAGGCTCATCACAACCATTACCACTACCCGCGCCACCGCTAATAATGCAAGCATTGAACGCGACGACAATCGACGATTTCGTCCTGGAAACTTTGAAACGAATAAGACCGAGCGACATGGAAGAAGCACTACTTATTCTCCCATTTTCGTCAGTCTGCGACCTAATTAATCACCTCCCAAGCCTACTCACACGCGGCGATTACATCGAATTAGTCCTCAAAGTTGTCATGTTCCTCTTGAAAATTCACCACGCGCCAATCGTTGCGAACCATTCGCTTCTGACAACTTTGAAAAACATTCAGAAATTGGCCACGCAGAAAACAGAAGAGTTCAAAGACATGATTGGTTACAATTATTACGGGATGCAATTTGTACAAAGGGAGATTGAGGCGGCGGAAGGCATCCGCTTGTTTAGGGACGCGACAATCGAGAGGAAGCGCGGGGACAAAAAACGGAAACAGCGTGAACGAATCAAGCGTTCAATCATGATGGTTTCTTAATTTAAGATTATTCTTCAGAAATTAATTATATTCGTGAATAAAAATACCTATTAATTCTTCTTTCTTCTTTTTTCTTAACTAATATTTAAGAAAACTTAATTAGGAATTGTGTCCAACTTTCTTAATTAAACAAATATTATGTAACTTAATCTAAATAAATCACCAAACATTTGGTGAGTCGCGTCTTCAATGCTGTTTATTCTTTTGGAGGCGGTCGATAGACCCCGACGACGACCGCGTGGTCTCGCTCATAAGGCTCCAGCGTGATCTGTTCCTGCGGTTTCAGTTTATCCGCCTGCAGTTTCTTGACTTCCGCGGCGAAAACCGCCTCCGGTGTCGCCGTCGAGTCGATACACGACGCCTTAATCGAGATAACAAAATGGCCGCCGTTCTTCAAAAAGTATTGCGCATTCAGCGAGACAATACGCGCTTGGTCAGGTTGCGCGACATCCGCGAATATTGTGTCGACCATCCCAATGAGCATGCGATATTTGTGTGGATGGCGCGCATCTTCGATGATCGGTATGATGTTCGTCCGTTTCTTGGCCACGTTGATCAAATCCCGGCCGGATCTGTGCGAGAATTCGACGGCGTAGACGAGCCCTTCGGGTCCGACAACGTCCGAGACGTGCGACACTGTCGTGCCCGAAGCGGCGCCCAAGTAGAGGACTTTGGTGCCGGGCGCCATGTGGATCTTGTCGACGCCACCCAGGACGGCGGCGGCCAGCTTGCTCCGGAAGGGGTTCCACACTCTGTATTCGGTTTTGTTGCCGGCGTCCTCAACGGAGATGCGTTTTTCTCCGTAGACTTCGGAGCCGGGGACGAGATTTAGGGTGACTAGCGCGTCTTCCTTGCCTCTGGCGATGAAGATGCCTTCATGTCGGTGGGGTTCAACTACGACGCTCTTGCCGCCTTTGAAGCCGCCGGCACCGCCACGGCCACCACCGCCTCGACCGCGACCACCTCCTCGGCCGCCGCCGCCGCCTCTGCCGCCGAAACCGCCACGGCCGCCGAATCCTCCACGGTCGCCTCCTCCGCGGCCGCCGCCACGTCCTCCGAATCCTCCGCGTCCGCCGCCGCGGCCTCCGAAACCTCCGCGGCCGCCACCTTCGCCGCCGCCTCTACCACCGAAACCGCCGCGTCCGCCTGGTGAAAATCCTTAATACGAATAGAAAAACACATGTTAAAAGAAAGCTTTTATAAAAATTTCTCAAAAAATCCAAAGAACCACGTTGTTTTTGTAGGTTAGAATAGCATCAAGTGTTAATATTTGTAAACAATTGCCACGAACAATAACAATTGATTGTTTTTGTTTATTTTATTAAAGTAATAATAGACGTACCTGGTCTTCCCATTTTGTTTTATTATTAATTATTACAATCAGAGAACAAATGCAGTAAACGCACTAAACCACACCACAACCACGTGCGTCGAAAACACGCTTCAAAAATGCAAATGGTCACCAAACGGTTCTACCGATACTAGCGACAACTCTCGGTGAACTTGTAAGTACATACGAACTTATACGAAGTTTATGTATTTTCAAAAATCATTTAATTAATTATTTAATTTATGAATTAAATAGAATATTTAACTACTCCTGCTTTAAAAAAAAGTTATACACATAGGCAAATGTGTATTATTTAAAATATTTTACAAAATTAGGAATTAAGGCCTAATTAAAATAAAAATTAATAAAATTTTCAAAAATAATTTAATTAATTATTTAATTTCTTTATTATATACAATTTTTAATTATTTCTGTTTTAAGCATGATTTTTACATAAAACAAAAATATTACATTTTCGAAACTAGCGACTACTGTTGCTAAACTTGTAACTTAAAACGAACGTATACGAAGTTTAAAATATTTCAAAAGGAAACTTAATTAAATTGTTAATTTAATACAAATACAACTTTAATTGTTTATTTCTGCGTCAGTAATAAATTGTCCTCATAAGCAATTTAATAAATGTTAAAATATTTGTAGAAATCGAAGTCAAAATAAAAATTTTAATGTTGACGGAAATAACCGAAAGTGTTTTGTAAAATAGAAATGGCGCTATGGCGCATTTCCCCCAGTTATAAATGCCCGAACGCGGAAACGTTTCGTTCCTTTCGAATTTTGAGCATGATCGTGTGAACATCGTGCTTTCCGTTAACGTTTCTTTAAAGTACACGCGTTTCTGCTAAAACTATGAACAAACCACTAAACAATCAAAAAAGTTTGACTTTATTTGTTCCCAGTGCAGCGAGTTTCGAATTATTTGGTGATAAAGTTTCCTGACTTGCCAGCCATTAGCCATACGAACAAACAAGATGGATGCGTGAAAGCGTCTCTTGCGATGAAATCGTGCTAATTCTTTAAATTTCTCATTAAATTCGTGCGATCCATCAACCAAGTAAGTAAATTTCTATTTATATTATACTTAATTATCTAGCTACAACCATATTTTTGTAAATTAATTGCTATATCGTTAAATATTTCACAAATAAGTTTGCTAACCGGTTTGTGCTCTTGCGAGGTTATAATTTATTACGTTTTATTTACGTAGCGTGTTTTAAACATGTTTAAACTGAATATTTAGTTATTTGTAAACGTTTTCTTTTTGCGATAGGATGTATCTCTACAACTTAACGTTGCAAAAGGCAACTGCCATAACGCACGCAATTCATGGCAATTTCTCCGGCACGAAAGTGCAGGAAATCGTCATTTCGCGCGGCAAGATCATTGAATTGCTGCGTCCAGACCCCAACACAGGCAAAGTACATACAGTTTTGAGCGTTGAAATATTCGGTATTATAAGATCTCTAATGGCATTTAGGCTCACTGGCGGCAACAAAGATTACATTGTTGTCGGCTCGGATTCGGGTAGAGTTGAAATCTTAGAATACATGCCTGCCAAGAATGCGTTCGACAAAGCGCACCAAGAAACATTCGGCAAGTCCGGATGCAGGCGCATTGTGCCTGGCCAATGTCTCGCCATAGATCCGAAAGGCAGAGCGGCTATGATTGCAGCCATTGAGAAACAGAAACTTGTATTCATTCTAAACAGAAACTCGGAGGCGAAACTGACCATTTCATCGCCGCTTGAAGCGCACAAGGGTAACACGCTCGTCTATCACATGGTGGCCGCCGACGTGGAGTATCGTAACCCGATGTTTGCATGCTTGGAGATCGACTACGAGGAGGCCGATGCGGATCCGACGGGCGAAGCCGCGCAGAAGACGCAGCAGACGCTGACGTTCTACGAAGTGCACTTGGAGTTGAATCACGTGGTGCGTAAGCATTCCGAGCCTTTGGAGGAACACGCCAATTTTCTGGTGACTGTACCGGGCGAAAAGGACGGACCGTCAGGCGTACTCATTTGCTCCGAGAACTATTTGACGTACAAGAACCTGGGGGACCAGATGGATATCCGTTGTCCGATTCCAAGGCGCCGGAATGATTTGGATGACCCAGAGCGCGGGATGATCTTCGTATGTTCGGCCACACACAAGACCAAGTCGATGTTCTTCTTTCTGGCGCAGACTGAACAGGGGGACATCTTCAAGATCACTCTGGATACTGAAGGCGATGTCGTCACCGCCATCAAGTTGAAATACTTTGATACCGTTCCGGTAGCCACGGCGATGTGCGTCTTGAAGACGGGCTTTTTGTTCGTCGCTTGTGAATTTGGCAACCAGTAAGTTGATTTCCAATTAAACTATTTAATTAAAGACTTATCCAAGAAGGCACTATGGTATCTCCAGCACATATGTATCTGATATGTGCAGGTCGTAAACTGTGCCAGATTAATCGTGTACACATATCGTTGAAATTTGCTCTTAACATGCGCATATTTCTGGCTTCGTCCACGACATTCCTTATTTTTTACAATTTTTATGTTGCCTAACCAGAATTTTTGTATTACAGCTATTTGTATCAAATTGCTCACCTCGGGGATGACGATGACGAACTGGAGTTCAGTTCGGAGATGCCGCTGGAAGAAGGCGATACATTCTTCTTCGCTCCGCGCGCACTCCGCAACTTGGTACTCGTCGACGAAATGGAATCGCTTTCGCCGATTCTCTCCTGCAAGGTTGCTGACTTGGCCGGCGAAGACACGCCGCAGATTTACATGGCGTGTGGACGCGGCCCGCGCAGTTCCATCCGCGTCTTGCGACACGGTCTGGAAGTGTCTGAGATGGCTGTGTCCGAACTTCCGGGCAACCCGGACGCCGTGTGGACGGTGAAACGCAAAGCCGCCGGTAAGTTACACTTTTTACGCGTTGTTTATTGCAGTTTCACCATAATGATGATATTTTTGTCCGTGTTTCACCTGATATTCTCAGTGATTATAACTTTGTTCAAAACTGAACAATTTTCTGCACCCTTTTTTGCCAAAATGGAGGATTTCAATGAATAATTTTTGTTTTTTTGTCTACAGATAAATACGACGCGTACATTGTAGTCTCTTTCGTGAACGCAACGCTCGTGTTGTCCATTGGCGAAACGGTCGAAGAAGTCACTGTGAGTGGCTTCCACGGAACGACGCCAACACTCTGCTGCTCGGCTTTCGGCGACGATGCCCTCATACAGGTCTTTCCCGACGGTATTCGCATCGTGTCCGCCGGTAAACGCGTTCAAGATTGGCGCGCAGACCGCCAGACCATCGTCCGATGCGCCGTCAACCAGCGGCAGGTCGTCGTCGCGCTCAACAGCGGCGAACTGATGTACTTTGAGATCAACAATGAGGGCCAATTGCACGAGTTCGGCGAACGGCGGCGAATGGACTCTGACGTGTTATGCATGGCGCTGGCGAATATCCCGCCCGGCGAGCAGCGCTCCTGGTTCCTGGCTGTCGGCCTGACCGACAATACTGTGCGCATTATCTCACTGGACCCCAACAATTGTTTGGTACCGCTGACAATGCAGGCGCTGCCTGTGTGCGCGGAGAGCTTGTGCATTGTGGAGATGGGGTGCAATGAGCGCGACCCGGAAGATGCGGCCGCTGCCAGTACGGCGACGTCGCTGTATTTGAACATTGGCTTGCAGAATGGGGCACTCCTGCGCACTGTCCTGGATCCCATAACGGGTCAATTGCTGGACACGCGCACGCGCTACCTGGGTTCACGGCCCGTAAAACTGTTTAAGATTAAAATGCAGGATTCGGAAGCTGTGTTGGCGATGAGTAGCCGTTCTTGGTTGAGTTACTATTATCAGAGTCGCTTCTATTTGATACCGTTGTCTTATGAGAGTCTGGAATACGCGTCCGGGTTCAGTTCGGAACAATGTCCTGAAGGTAATTATTAATTTTCATTTTTTACATTAGAAAAAAATTTGCTGCATAGGATAACACCCATCCACCGAACTCTTAAGTGGACGGTTTTAATACTGTGCAAGAGAATCATCTACTTGTCGCCTCTGATATGGCTTAGTAACATATTGGAGTGAATCAAGGAGAGACATCTTTAATTCTTTTACCTTTAAAAATTACGAATAAACTTGTTTTACGGCAATTTTTAACTAATTTTCTAATTTGTCTGTGTAGGTATTGTGGCAATCTCGGGAAACACACTGCGTATCCTGGCATTGGAGAAACTGGGAGCCGTCTTCAATCAAATCTCCTTTCCGTTGGAGTACACACCACGCAAGTTTGTCGTGCATCCTGAAACCTCAAACCTACTTATCCTAGAGACTGAACACAATGCTTATACCGAAGAAACGAAACAATTGCGCCGCAAACAGATGGCGCAAGAAATGCGCGACGCTGCCGGCGAAGAAGAACAAGAACTTGCCAAGGAAATGGCCGACGCGTTCCTCAATGAAGACCTACCTGAAAATGTCTTCTCGGCGCCGAAGGCTGGTCATGGAATGTGGGCGTCAACTGTGAGAATTATGGATCCAGTCATGGTAAGTAAAATTTTCACAACATTTTTCTGAAAACAAGGTGGGATTCGATTTTCTTTAATTCTCATTATTTAATAATGGCGATTTACGATCAGATCCTAGATCAATGAATGGACATAGTACCAGTATCCTTCGACTCAGAAGGTAGTGGGTCTCCTATTCATGCAACAATTTATTCGTTTATACATATTTTGTCTGGTTTTTTATGCAAATTGTTTGTTTACAGGGTATTACGCATAAATTGCACCGATTTGCGCAGAATGAGGCAGCCATGGCGATAGCCTTGGTGAAGTTTCATACACGCGCCGAAACTTTCCTCATTGTTGGTGTGGCGCGCGATTTGCAATTGATGCCTCGAGTTTGTTCCGCTGGTTTCTTGGACACTTATCGTTTGGATCAACATTGTCAAGAAATTGAGTTGGTTCACAGGACGCCCGTGGATGAGGTGCCGTACGCTTTGTGTTCGTACAACGGACGCCTATTGGCCGGTGTCGGACGCATGTTGCGCATGTATGACATGGGCAAAAAGAAACTTCTACGTAAATGCGAAAACAAGGTAAAACATTTAAATTTCAACTTAAATATTTAAATTTTGACCTTTAAAATGATGATAATTTCACACAAGTCTTAATTACAATGTGGATACACCTGCAGTTCTGATTTCACTTCACTCGATTTCTCATTTCATCTTCAAATGGCAACTTTTAACTTTTCTTATTTACAATATTGGTTTCTTTGTTATAGCACATTCCAAACTTGATAGTGAACATACAAGCCATGGGCAAACGCATCTACGTTGCGGATGTCCAGGAGTCTGTGTACATGGTGCGCTATAAACGCGCCGAGAATCAACTCATCATCTTTGCGGACGATACGCACCCGCGGTGGATTACATGCACGTCGGTGCTCGATTACGAGACAGTCGCCACGGCCGACAAGTTCGGCAATATCGCCATTGTGCGTTTGCCGCCGAATATCAGCGATGATGTCGATGAGGACCCCACGGGTAACAAGTCACTATGGGACCGAGGACTTTTGAATGGCGCGTCGCAGAAAGCCGACACTGTTGCCACATTCCATATTGGTGAGACGGTGACTTCGTTGCAGAAGGCGACGCTCATACCGGGCGGTTGGGAATCGCTGATTTACACCACTATGAGTGGATCTGTTGGCGTGTTGGTCCCATTTACTTCACATGAGGATCATGATTTCTTTCAACATTTGGAAATGCATATGAGGAGTGAAAATCCGCCACTCTGTGGACGGGACCACTTGTCTTTCCGAAGTTATTATTTTCCAGTCAAGGTAATCTTACTTTTTTCAGTTTTCTATTGTTGATGGTTATTCGTAAATTTAATGATGATATTTATTCACATGCTAGACTTATGATAGTAATGAAATGAATTTTCCGACTGATGCATTTCCTATTTGAGAGAATAGTTTTCTCTAGTCTAGTTTTGTTTAGTAATTTATGTCTTGCTTGATGTTTCCAGAATGTTATTGATGGGGATTTATGTGAGCAGTATAATTCTTTGGAGCCTTCAAAGCAGAAGAGTATTGCGGTTGATTTGGAACGCACCCCGGCTGAAGTTTCGAAGAAATTGGAAGATATTCGTACCAGATATGCGTTTTAAGCATGGTGTTTTTGTATTTATTGAAATAAATAATTATTAAGTATAATAAACAAGTCTCTATATGTATAGTCATAAATTATTCATATTTATTTACGTTTGTTGATAAAGTAATAGTTATTTACTTTTCTTGACGAACCTTATCTAAGCTGCACGCACCTAGTTTGATGAACTTTGTCGAAAGTAAATAATGTTTACTTAATCTTTGTTGTGTCTAATCTTGTCTTATTACTAATTTCAACCCAACCTTCGTTATGCCTTTTCAATTGCCAGTTCACAAATTTCTGATAGGCAATGGTGTATGTTCCATTTAGAAAACCTGATCATGATGATAGTTATGAATTGATTTGGAGTTCAAATGGAAATGTATGAGACAATGCAATTATATTTCGTTGAAGTGGTTGACTTTTTTACTTGAAAGTAAATAATTGTTGCAGGTATATTCATCTGCTGGTGTTCTGATTGCTTTTGAATATGCCAAACGCAGGTTTAAAGACTATCAAGTACTTTGCAAGAAACCATTTTTGGAATAAGTGCTAAATTTTTGAGGGGATATAAAATTGAAAATCAAAAGTTTCATATTTGCGCGATTTCTAGATGAATGCGATAATGCGAATGAAAACGCAAATTATAAGTGTTATGCGTCATATTTGTTTTATGAGTTTATTTGTCTTGGATGATATCATTGTTTGTGTATAATCTTATAAATGCCATGTTTAATTTCAACCCAACCTTTGTTAAACCTTTTTACAAGTTCAGTTCACAATGCCTTTCAAGCATCCACCAACAGGTTCTTTGAGTCTTGCAGCGCCAAATGAGCCTCCTTGGGATGATGATAGTTATGAGTGGATTTCGAGTTCAAATGGAAATGTACCGGACAATGCAATTGATTGTGGCCACCGAAATGGTGTAACATTGTACACGGGACGCGCCTCTTTCAACGGCGTATATATTAAAGGAGAGGTAATTACATAAAGTTGACTTTTTGTGCTTCATTTTATTCAAATTCAAAATAATATATTCCTATAGGTTGATTCATCTGCTGGTGTTCTGATTGCTTTTGACTATGCAGCAAAGGAAGAACGCAGGTTTAAAAACTATCAAGTACTTTGCAAGAAACCATTCTGGAAACAACTTCTTCATTTGTGAGGGAATATGAAATCGAATTTCAACAGTTATATACCTATAGTTAGATTTTAACATTCAATTTTCCGTTTCCATATTTGTAAGTTTATTAGACTAATGCGAATGGAAACGCAAATTCAGAACATTTTAAATAAAATTAAAGGCAATTAATTTTTGCGTCTTTTTTTTACATGCTGTTTGCTAATTGGCGATTCACCGACACGTGGCGACCTTCTATTGGAAATTGATGTTTTTAACACCCGCCGAAGAGTATTTTTAGAAATTTATTACATTTGACAACCTTTTGCAAAAACAATGTTAATGAATGAGAGTTAAAATAAAGAAATTTAACTTTTTTTCCCGAAAAGTTAAAGATCTGAAATCAAAGGAGGCTGTGAAGGAAGCAATTTAGAGAAGATTATAATTAAAATTTTGTTGAAGTTTCGATTCAGCTTCTTAGACACAGCGTAATTGCTGAGCTTGCAGGAAAACGCTGTCTAGATAGGGCCATTCCACCAAAAAAGCGATTTCATTGATATTAACTTTTTTTCCCGCGCCGCATGACTGCTGTACGTGAAAATCTGAGGCGTTTTTTGTATGGAAATAATGCACCCACAAGGTCGACACTGGCTTCAAACGATAAGCAATTTAATGTAGTTTTAGAATATGATGCGAAAATTAAGTTTGGCCTTTTAGTTTTGGAGATATAGCCGTTTTTCTGTGACGCCGCACTTTTTCTTCGATGGAATTTTTGTCTTCGGAGGCGTTTTTCATATGTAAATAATGCACCCACATGATCGACA
>JARJDT010026828.1:0-10352 GCA_030264655.1 Leptusa sp. GC000079 | reverse complement strand
TGCAGGGCTAAATCAACTTGTGAGGCGCGGAGCGCCGAACTTTGGCCATTCGTGAGGCGCGCAGCGCCGAACTAATGTTTTTCTTTTGGGTTTTGGGTGTATAAAGCCTTTCGGTTGGATAAAATTTTGATATTTTGCAAAATTTCGTCGCTGGCCACCCTCGCCGCCCCCTTTCATAACTTTGGAACCGCGGGTCGCTGGTGGTTGATTCAAACAACATTCGCTCGCTCGTATCCTCAGCTAACCACCGAGATTAATCAACAGCCGCCCATAACGAAACGGCCGCTCCCATCCGACTCCAACCGCTCCCGCCGATTTTTCAACGATAAATAAATTGAGAGCCAACCCAATGCGCCCACAACTTGGTCCGGTGCACAGAGCAAAAATATAGTAAAGAAGGCACAGCAAGCAATTTTTGAAGCAAACATAACTCTCCCTTCCTATCCCTCCAACAGATAGCAGCTTGCACATGCTCAGTATGAATCATTTGTACCCTTTGCTAATTCGTTAATTCAAGAATTTAACTTTGTCAACTTGTTATTAATTCACTCAAAATAAGTCAAAATTTAATTTGAATATTCATAGCAGGTAATCGTTGTTTTCTGATTTGTCAGAAAAAGAGTGTACTGCGCATGCTTGCCCTGCTATCGGAATAGCAACAGAGATACAATGATAAAGAGTGAGAGCATCTGGGCATCAATCAAGCCCATGCTTTAGGTATAGGCATTACGTGTCTACTGTATTTTTAGTCTGAGCGAACGAGTAACGAACGCATGCTAAAGCGAAATCGACTTACATGACCATTTTGAACCAAAATATAACCAACCAATTTCAGTCGAAAATGGCTTTTGTTCTTTCATGAATATCATCAGGCCTTTTCTTTTTGGCTTTGGTTAACGGTTGGTATGTGGTTACTTGTTCTATCTTTGTTGCAACCACACATTATGACGAAGATAGAAAATGTAACCACATACCATCCAAAGGTAACCAAAGAAAAGGCATCTCAGCAATGGCTGAAATTAATTTTAAAATGAATACAGCTTAAATGGGAAACTAAGGGAAGATTTCCTTATTAAACTCGTAAAATTACTAAAAATCTAAAACTTTTTACTGTCAAAAGCCGTTTACGACAAATTTCGACCGCTTGAGCGCTTGTGCTCGGCAATCGGCAAAAGAGCATGTAAAATGGCGGAAAGTACAAGTGTAAATAATGTTCGTCCGAATATTCGGATAGAAATCCAAAACAATCTAATGGACGCAATGGAAGTGGACGAGGAAGAACTCCAGAAATTAAGTGACGGTGAAGAGGGCGAGATTCTCGATGAGCCCGCTGACTTTGACGCCCTAATCGAGGGTATAACCTATCCGTCGCGTCCAACGCCTGCTGAACAACCGAAAAAAGTAATTAATTCTCAAGAAAACAACTTCCAAGTAACTGATAAAATTTTAAATTCTAGCCATGGGTAAGCGTCGCAGCCAAAGGCTTCTCCACCGGCATTGATATCTTTGACAAAGAAGAGCAAACAAAGCGTACAGATAGAGCCAAGAGATTTGCACTTGACCCCAATGAAATCGCCAACTTTACTGAAGAAAATCTCCAATTATTACTTGCTAGCTTAGGTATTGATAGCGAGAATGAAAAAGAAGTAAGACTTGAAGCAATCCACATGCATGGTACAGATGAGATGAGTTCAGAAGATGTGATGTCTTATTTTGCCAAATATGCCCCAACTGCTATTGAATGGATCAATGATGAGAGTTGCAATGTTGTATGGCATGATAAAGTGTCATCAGCTAGAGCATTGCTCAGTTTATCCAAACAAATCAATGGAATGCCAGTTGAAGGACCAACTGAAAATGAGAAAGGCAAAAGCATTCTGCTAAAAAACAACAATAGAGAAGTAGAACTTGAACAGGATAAGAGCATGGACTGTGAGGAAGTCTCCATAGCTGATATTAAAGTCCCCATACCACCGGGTTATTGGCGTTTGGGCGTTTCCCACAAGAATTCGCGTTGTATCCTGCTAAGATTCACCTTAAAAACCGACAAGAAACCGTTTAAAGCCGAGAAATTCAGTGAATACTACAAAAAACATGGGAATCCCAACTACGGGGGACTCAAAGGCATCATTTCCGAGTCGAAAAAGGCTCAATTCAAAGGAATCTTCGAGAGAAACAAGGAAATCGACACGAAAAACCCATGGGGAGACCTTGCCAAGACCTGGAACAGAGATAAAAGAACTGAAGAAATCGTCGTTCCTGTACCCGAAGCACCTGTTATCAATAACGAGATGAAAAACAGGCTTGGTTTCAAACGCAGCCATCAAGAAGTCACTTCCGGTTCAGATGATGAGGAAAAAGAAGCAAAAGCTGTGGAGAAAATCAAGGCAAAGAGCAAAATTCCGAGGATGCGAATGTACGCCGACGAAGAAGAGGAGAAAATCAAACGGAAACGGGAACTCGACGCGCTTAGAAAACTTGCCAGTGCAAATATGACGCAACCGAAAGCTGAAACTAATGATTTACGCAACATGATACGTAAACGGGACACGGAAAACGTGGAAATCGTTGATGAAGAGAGCGAGGAAGAAAGCGCTAGTTCTGAAGAAGAATCTGCGGTCTCAGAGGAAGAAGAGGGCGAGATTGAAAGCCCAGCACTGGATTTAAGCAGTCGATTGATGAATAGACGCATGAAAATGCGGATTGCGGCCGAACACCTCGAAGCGCAGCGGGAAATTGTCATAAGTCAAGTGCAGCATCAACAGCAGGAACCACTCATGACGAAACAACATCGTTTCCGGGAGGAATTGCTCAGAAATCGCAACAAACGCGTGCAGGCGCCTCCACCACCTAAGCCACATTCAAGAAATAGAAGACAACCAGTTAAATATATTGCTTCTGACCATGAAGATGAAGAAACAACGTATTCGGATGATGACATGGACATTGACACGACCAAAACTAACAGTAAAGTAACTGTTGTTATCAAGAAACAGAAACAACCAGCAGTTGCTTCAACGGTCTGGTCCCGTGTCAATGTTCCCAATAATTCTGCTATTGGTGTTCCTACTCAAAATTCTAAAGATAGAATGCAAACTCAGGGTGGTAAGCGATCGATTAAAGATCGTCTACAATTATCTACGAGGGATTCGAGAGAAGGCAAAATGCGTTCTGACAATTCAGTCAAAATGAACACTAACCCTACTACTACTAGTAAAGTCGAGAGCAGGCGAAATAGAAAAGTTTCGAGTAGTGAATCTTCAAGTTCAAGTTCCACTAGTAGTAGCAGTAGTAGTGAGTCTTCTGATAACGAAAACGATGTTGTGGAGACTGAAGATACGATAAAACCGTCGTTTGTTGCGCGTCCTGGGTTTAGGAACGATTTGACTAAGCTTGAAGATCATAAAAGTCCCTTACGGATTGAGATCAATAATGATCATTATAAGAATTAACTCAATTAACGGATTTACAACCCTATAACGTTATTTTAATTTTTTTATCGGCAAGTTTACACATTGTATCTTTCTTTTTACTTCTTGAATATCCTATACTATATTTAAGTCATATAATACATATTTAATTTGTAATGTTTAAGAATAAATATTTATATAGGGTGATTTAGAATGATTGTTCACAGAATAATCATATTAGATCAGCCTGTATACTGCAGGAATTAATGCTGGAATATTTATTTATTAGTTGTACACCTATATTTCAATAATTATATCATCAGAAACTACAATAATTAATGACAATCATGATATATTTTAAATTATTAATGTTATCAGTTTATCTTTATTTTATTTATCACCATTACTTGTTGTAATTGTCCACTCAATCCTCAAATTTGTACAATTTTCTTTTCTGTGTTTCTCCAATCAATCAATGTCTACGCGATTTTATGTTATTGTTATAGCATGACTGGAAGATAATCGCGCACATGGCAATTTGCATCCCTTTCCCATTTCTTTTACTTGGAATTTAAATTTTTAATGAATATTATTGTGGTAATAATCAATGAGTAAGTCGAAAATATCTATATCTATGCTATTCAGAACTTGCCAAAATACAAATATTTCAATAGATTAAAGAAATAGTTTTCTATTTTAATTAGATGTCAAAAACTCTTACAGAAAATAAATATTTTAATTAATAATTATAATTTAATATTTTATTTGAAATAATTTTGAAAGTGGTGTTTTAGTATATTCATCGTTTTAGCAAGTTCTGATGCTATCAATATTCGAAACAATAACAAACATCAGAACTATCATATTTTAAAATGAATTAATAAGTTATGTTATGATATAATGAGTAATATCGCAATCGTATTATTATTACCTATCAATCGATATAATGATAATGCGTTTATTAATATAACAACATTCAGTATTTAATATTTAACAAGAAAGAATATAATATTAGGCCATTTGTTTTCTTTTTTGTGTTTGTTTGTTTAGTTTAATTAGTTTTAGTTTGTAATGAACAGCGAGCCCAATTGAATGTCCCCTGTTAGTTTCATGTCTTTGTATCATTAATTATAATTAGTAGTATTCAATGAATAATGTTAATTAGTTTACGTAAATGTATAGTTAAGTGACATTTCCATTTCGACACAAAAACATCAAGAGTTACGAAATACGGAAATTGAATGCAACAATTACGAACTTCTCCTTGCTCTTCTTCATTATTCTTATATTCCTAGTGAGGTTGGTTTGTTCATTTTCTCGGAACTGTTCAACAATAATGATCAAAAACGACACAAATTAATTGGAAGATTTCAGCAATTAATTAATAAACGCGAACATTTCCTCTTGCTGCTTGCTTGCTATCACAAATCGATTATTTACATTTGTAGTTCAAAATACTCCTCTCATCTTTTATTCATGATCGACAAATCTTCGCTTTCACTTAATAGTTATTATTCATAAAACGACAATAAGTATTGGTAAACGGTAATAGTAGCATCATGTGCGTGATTTACTTTGATATAAGTTCAATGCTTTAAAACAGATTAAATCTAATGATACAAACCTTCATAATGCAAGGAAAACAGGAACGAATACAAAAAGTGACAAAAGAAATCAATACAAAAATATTTAAATTGTCTCTTTTTTCTAGAAGAAAAAAAAAATTATACAAATGTTTGCACTTTATACATAAATTTCAATTTCAGTGTAAAGCAATTAATTATATTAAACTCCAAGATTTTAATTTAACGAAAAAGACGTTACGCGCATAAAGCGAATACTGAGATAGTGACTTGACGTATTAGGATTTGAACGCCTCGAGAATAATTTATTTCCATCAAAAGTTAAAGTGCGAAAGTTCCAAATGTTGAAGTTGAGTTTGTTCACAAGTTGTTCAAATTACTTTTTATTCTTACCAATATATAGAATATTAAAAAAATAATGATGACTTTGTCGGTGTTGTATGTGTTTTGTTGTTCTTGTGGTATACGTGAACGCAATGTGACTACGTCGTAACGGCACCGAATTGTTGCTGCAGTTGTTGATGCTGTTGCTGTACTTGGTCGGTATTGCGCTTAAACCGCAGCGTCTCCTCGAAGATCATCTGCTTGAGTTTCTCTTTGGGCAAATCATCGAGCTCGGTATCGAACCGGAAAGGTTCCTCAGCGATCGGCTGCAATCATTCAACATCGAGCAATTAAACCGCTTGTAACAAAACGCCCGATTAAACTAATGTACCTCATCAGCCGGATCGTAGTAAGTTTCCAAGTACGGATGTGCCAACGCGTCCTCAACGCCGACACGATTGTGCGGATTGAACGTTAACATTTTATCTAATAGATCAAGCGCTTTGGGGTCGGCGTTCGGGAACAGTCGCACCCATGGTACTTTCGGTTTGAATGGTAACGATTGGAGGTAGCCGCGTGCCTGCAATGCGAAAGTAATTACAGCCTAGAGAAAAGAAACGCAGATTGGGGGCGGGCATAAATACTTTTTCGTTAACAATGCAATCGAGGTCCTCCTGGGATGGCGATCCCAGTACGCCGAGAATGTGATTCAATTGGTCCAAGTAGTGCTTGCCGGGGAATATCGGTCGATTTGATAACATTTCTGCTAATATGCATCCCACGGACCAAATGTCTATGGATTTCGTATACCCCTACGCGTACAATATTTTATGCATTAATTTTCATTGAAAAAATTACACGAAAAAGGACATACTTTCGAGTTGAGCATGATTTCAGGCGCTCGATACCATCGCGTTGCTACATATTCTGTAAGGAAGCCGGTGTGATCGTGTTCGGGATCTGCTACTCTAGCTAAACCAAAATCACATATCTGCAACCATCAAGGAAGAGAAAAAGATGTTAATCAATATTCTATTACCAACTGAAACCTGTTCTTAATCAGGGCTTGCAGAAAATAAAGTTAAAATGTTGACAAAGCATATTTTGTAACTAGTTATTTAATTACCGAATTTGCTTGACTTTTTTCTTCTCCAACAATGACTATAGGCATCCAATGTCTCATATTAAAACACTAGTTAAACACTAGAAATTGATGAAAAAAGTATACTTTATTTAACAGACGTTGAAAGAAATTATTTGTCAAGTTTACCTACGGATAAAACTAATGTCTTAAAATTAAATACCAATTGTATTTACAATAGTTTGTAATTTAAACCATAATATTTATTTAAAGAGGTTAAATGGTTTTTAAAACATCGTTGGCAAGCCCTGTCTTAATTTGATAATGCGATATTAAATTACCTTAAGATCGCAGGTTGTATTTAACAGCAAGTTGCTCGGCTTCAAGTCTCTGTGCAGCACATTCGCTGAATGTATGTACTTAAGACCGCGCAGAATTTGATAGAGGAAATAGCAGACGTGATCGTTGCTCAGCCTCTGTAAACACATCCCAAAGAACAAGAAGCAACTTCAGCAAACTCCAAACTTGAAGTAATTAATTTATTACACAATACCGTCGACGAGTCGACGTGTTCATTATTTATGTACAAGTAAGTGCAAAACGTGTTGGGAGAAAATTAACGAAATTGCATTTGGTAAATTACCTGCGATTTTAACAATTTGTACAGATCCGTCTCCATCAACCATTGTACAATGTAGACGTCTCTCATTTCTTCTATTGTGACGGCGCGCAGAATGTCTCTGATATCGATTATCTGCCAATTAGAAAAACGCAAGAAATTGTAGGAGAAAAACACGCGACACGTGCAACACAACGCTGATGAAAATAAAAAGTTTTTTAATTAAACGCCCGCAACATAGTTTTGGGAATTCGTTTTCGTTTTCGACACACAGAACACGACACTAATAGCGTTTGATTTTAATTAAAAGGCGTCGCTCGATCTTTTTTTACCACAATTTACCATCAACTTTGTATGAAGTAATTAAATTTTAAATTGTTTTGCGATTATAATTTTATTACTTGTAATAAAGTTCTTCGCAAAGTTAAGAAAACTCTGGGAAATTCTAATTACTTACATTTTCATGCTTGAATCGTGTGAGTATTTTGATTTCGCGTAACGTGCGCTGACTATACGTTTGGTGTTCGAACGGCGAGATCTTTTTGATTGCTACTTTCGTTTTCGTCACTGTATCGTACGCAGACCTGAAACAATAAACAAGACGTCTTCACATTCTTAAATAATAAACAAATTCCACTAAAATTGCATTTCGCAATTTCCAATTAGCATAAATAGCACTAAATTGATGCGCACGTGTATAATATACGTGAAAATGTTAAGGTAATTAATGTTTTGCATGCTATTGGCACGGCAAACATCCGCCCCACAGGCGCACACAACTCTCGTTATCGCTAATAATTTCTGCGCGATGGTAATTTAATTAACTCCCCGCTGGGTCCTGCCATGTCATGTCAGTGTGCTTTCTTATGAGCTTATTGCGTTTTACAACCCGACATTATGGCATAAATTCGTCGTAAAATAGGCGTCAACACTCGCAATACAATATAAAACAACGAAGAATACTCATATTATTCAATTTAATATGTCTATAAACCTATTTGTAGCTGTAATGTATGATGTATGGTGTTGTTGTTGGGCGTGTTATTTGTTTATTATGTAGCAATGACATGGCGTTAAACACTTCATATAAAATGTATAGAGTGAATTAACTGTTAGTGACGATGTTTACGGACGCAATAAGCAACATATCAGCGCAAAGAAATAATACACATTGGTCTAATGGAGAAATGCTATTACCTATTAGATAGCATATAGGATAGGAGAGTGTCCTGGGTAGATTTCTTCCTGTAGGACTTTGAAAGTCGTATATAACTGGATAGGTAATCGAGCATGAAAGTCATTTCGTGAAAGCTGAAAGGACTTCTTCACTCGTGAAAACGCTCTCATCCTTGATTAAAACGAAAATAAGAAAATATTTGCGCCGCCTTCCCGGGCAGTTAATATTTTCTTTCTATGCATACCTTTAACTTTTTTTCTTATTCTTTGTTGAAACTTTTGAAAGCTTCAATATTAAAAAGATATTGATTTCCAAACTTTAATATACATTATACTCTATTCTATTCAGTTATGTTAATGTAACAATGGATATTTGCATTGGGAATAAAACGCTTCAGTTTTAATACTTCATGCTTCTATGTATAATCGAAGTAGAAATTTATTAATGAAATTTGCATCATTTCATATTCGCAATGTTAGCAGTTAGATGGGATGATCATGATACTCATCAATATTCAATTAACAACCATTTTCGTTATTATGTTTTTTATGCAAACGTCGTTATGTCGATAAAATGAAAACATAGACCCACCTTTCAACAGAAATGAAAATTTGATAGTCGTTTGAATTTTATCGAAAATTAGTTTCATATTCATATTTGACTGAATTCAACATTCATATTACAAATGCATGGAATATATTGATTTTCAGTTGTTTTTATACAGAGTGTTTAACTTACAGCAATTTACTAAAATTTCGGTGTATAATGTGAAATGTCCCGTGAAATAGACAAAATAGAAAACAAAGCGGACGAATTTTTCCATTACATTACATCATTTCCATGAATTTCATGGCCAGCAGCGAAAAATGAAAACGCAGGAACAAATTCAAAAGCATTACTTGTTTTTGTTCAACATCGCACGCAGAGATGCACACAATCTTAACTTTTACGACCACTATACGTAGTTTCACCTACAAATTGCTAAAAATATGAAAGAAAAGCACACAAAAGCACCAAACTACATTTTCTTTTCTTATGATCCAAGGAAATTTCTTCAAAATGAAAATATGTATAATACGTTGTTGTTTCCTTTAACTATAATAACACAATCCAACATAAAGTAAAAATACATTTATTTTGTTTCAAGTTTTCTCGTTTCTTCCAGGCATTTTCACGAAGTATTATATTCTAGGAGCTTATTCTCTTCATTATTAGCATCAGTATACTAATAAATAAGGATGCTTAATATTCGCTACGAGGTTCGCTATACTCATGATAAATGTTTGTGCACCCTTGGCCAAATGCGGCAGGAAAAAATAACATCATTTAAAAATAACGCTCGTTCCCCACCTCCTCGCATCCTTCAGGATCCATGGCTTTGACGCACGCAAGTCTCATCTTCCGCTTTATCCCCCAACCCCCATCGCGTTTACTTTGGTTTCCCGCTTTTCACCGCTCAAAGTGTAGGGCAACGCAAAGGATATTGGCTAAAGCACCGATGAGGAAATCGCTGATCAATATACTGCCTGTTTCAATAATATTTATTCCGGTTTGCTTCGCCTTTAGGTGAAAAATAAATCACAAGACTGCGACAGACGACAGGAGAGGAAAATCCGGAAAAACCCCACTTAAGGACATTCAATTTATGTTCTAAAATTATAATTGTAACATAACATTGTAAAATTTTATTGTTCAATAAAAAAACGTTCATAAAAACAAAAATATTTAAGCAAGTCTCCTGACAACAGACCCTTCAAAAATGAAACACATCAAGAGTTTCTTAGTGCGGTTAGTAAGAATTTCCACGCGAAATTTCCAGTAATTACCTTCCAGTGGGAAGAAACTGAATTGGGATATGTCCAGAGTGCAGTTCCGTCCGCGATAAATGCCCTAAATAATAAAATTTAACGAGCAAGTTATTGCCGTCCGGATTGTTACACTTCAGCAGCGGTGCTATAAAAGTACCTGTTGACAAGGACATTTCCATTCAGGCGTAATGCAAGTGATCATCCCATTCCACGCTTGGCCCCTGCCCGAAATCATTTTGCAAAACTGGCTGGAGCGAATCGAAGCGAACTTCATGCAGCTGTCCAACGATTCTTTGCTTTTGCACTTTTCCACTTGCCACGTAGTCTTAAATCATCATTAGAAATAAATT
>JARJDT010026820.1:0-18534 GCA_030264655.1 Leptusa sp. GC000079 | reverse complement strand
TCTCATCGTTTTTGAGATAATTTGAAAAAACTAGACTGATGCGGTTTAACGTAATTGTTTAATAATAAATTTAATCACTCAAATTCAATTATTAATTAACATTAATATTTTTAAGTACACCAATGAATTCATTAGGTATTAATAATTACTAATTTACACTAACATTAAATAAAAATAATTATAAAAACGTAAATTTAGGGGATGACTTTTAAAACCCTGTAACTTCGAAAGGAAGCGTTTCCGGACATGGCTTTATAATAAAAAATTGCATATTTTGTTGACCTCTATCATCCCTATAAAAATGTTCCAATAATTCGGAATCACCTTTATAAAGGAACGGAGAATTCATTAATGAGCGATACCTGAATATTCAGAGGATTCATTGTGCGTTTCATGAAATTGTTAAGATTGATCAAGCAAAACCATAACAAATCCATAAACAAACGTATCGACTCAAGACGATAATTTAATATTTATAATAGCGGATAAATCGGTTACTTTCAAGTTAGTCATTCGTTTATGGTCCAATTTTCTTCGAAATTTTTAGATCCAAAAAATATGGTGCAATTTTAAAATATAATTTCTTGAGTATTTCAGGTTTCTTTAAAATTATGTGCAAAGAAAATTCAAAATTCATTCGGTTAATAAATTTGTTCACAATTTACGATGAAACGAACCTCTGTTTGAGTTTCCTTATACTCATAATAGACACATAAGAGGGAGGCCTGTCTTAGCAAACTTTAAAAGCTCCTTTAATTCTTAAATGTCCTTTAATTTACATTTGCGCATATGTAAATTAAAGGACTTTAAAAAATTAAAACAGCTTTTAAAGTTTTGTAAGACCGGCCGAAAGATAGTTAAAATTGAACAATATCAAGAAACTTTAGATTTGAAATAAATTGTTGTAGTTATACAACATTATTATTCCCAGTAATAGTAACCAGCAACCAAATTTAACGAATGAAACAACTTCCGCGTCTGCGTCTAGTTTTAATTTGCTTCCAGATATAACCATGGACGAATTTAAATATACATAAAATTACTTAATGACAAGCGGACGTTCGCACAAAATGTGCAAATACAAATTTATGCAATGTAACAAACTATCCATTAATCTATTAATTATTCCGATATTAGGATATTACGCGTTATAAATCCACAAACTTAGTTTAAAATTAAAATAAAAATAGTAGTTTAATTCAAGTAAGACTCACCTAGATCCAGAAAATCGTGAGTTATGTGCCATAGCGGAGCGTGGATGATGTCCAGAATCGCTGTCGATCATATGCCGGCCGTTATAACGATTGTGGTTGTGATTGTTGTAGTAATTATAGCGCCGGCGACCCATTTCCGGCGACGTCACCGGGCTTTCGACGCTCGGCATCGGCTTCAGCATGCGCTTCAGCGTGTTGCTGTCCAGACTCATGCTGTTCTCGCGGTTCATATCCTCCGTGCTCTTCGACTTATTTCTGCGGTTGATGTTGTTGTTGAGCACGTTGTGATGAGCGGCGCGCATCTCCGCCTCGCGCACCATATCAATTTCAGAATAGTCCACCGACTTGGCGTTGGTGAGTGTGTGATGGAGTGGCGGGCGCGTCGACGTCGAAGACGACTTCGTATTATTCTGCAATGTGCCGCCGGCTTGCGTGCCTTCTGATTTCGACGTCTCGGATGTTTGCGTCTTTGATGGTTGTTCGCTCTGCGTCTGACGGGAAAACAATGGGTAAGGTAAAAGTCAACAGGTGTAATAAATTGTTCAATTGCCCTTTTCAAACTTGGCCTGAGGTTGCGTCGTCTAGATTGGAAGGAAATTATAGTCGCACTACTCAAATAGTCATCAAATATTCTACACGCAAACTCCCATATTGATATAAGTATATCAAAATCGAAATAATCGAAAGGTATCGACGTTGGGATCTGATTAATCATTCATGCTTTCTATTTACAATTGTGAGTTGTGACCAAACAAATCTGAACCAAAGAACTTGAGTAATTTATTAAAGTACTTGACTAGTTTAATATGTTTTTGCAAAGCACATTAACAATTCACAATCCTGAATTCGTGATCAATTAAAAGGACGTAAATGCGCGCTTTCTTTTTATTATAAAACTTTGCTTTGCTTGTTTGAATGTATCATGAAAATAAAGCAAAATGTGAATGTTTTCCTAAAGTACGAAAGAGATGCTGAGCAGAGCCAGAGTTTGTTTAGCCTGTGTTTGAAGATCGCGGATGAGCTTATGCATATTGGAAAGCATAATTTGACATCGCCGCACGTACACCGCCGCCGCCTCTCGAACTCGAAATTCGCTTTTGGTTAATTACGATAGGAAACTTTTCTAATTACGTTTCCTCGTCAGGCAGAGGCAGCCGACTTTCGCAAACCAAACATGGCTATGACCCTTCAGATTGGCATTTTTAGTGATGTGCGTTTACCTCCGATCCGGCTGTATTCTGCGTTCCAACCGATGTTGTTCCAGTCTTTGGTCCCGTCGGCGTTCCAGATGTCATCGTTTCTTGGGACTGCTGTTGCGTTCCGCGATCCCGTGTTTGACGTGCTTGAGCACCTTTAAGCATGATTAGCAATTGCTCACAATTATAAAAAAATTACTTACTTTGTCCAGTTTGTGTCGCATTAACATTATCGTATAAACTAGTAGATGATGTGGCTGCAGTGACCTTATCAGTCCTGCCTTCCGTGTCACTAGATCGAGTTTGAGCTCTTGGTAAAGTCGACGATCCTACAAATACATACGAGATGATTTTCGCGATGCGGTGACGGCAAAAACTTTTTTAATACCTCGATGTCTGGGATCTTGCGCGCGTAACCGTGCGTATTGTTCCGGTGTCATGCACGTGCATTGCGGCTCTCGGGCGCGATTCGGCGATGCCGGCGTACTCAACGGTTTCCTCTTCGTCTTGAATTTCTGTTTGTTCGGCGGGTCTAATTTGAGCGAGTACGACGACGACGCTTTTCTCGAGAACTTGAACGAAGGTGACTGCAACATATCACACTACTATTAATAAGTAAACTTTTGACCAGTAGTTCGTTTAGTGTGGAACACATTGAGAGATTTATTCAGAAACAGACCATAACATCAGAATAAGAGAAGAAGTAGCAAATTAACAATAATATTTAAATTTGTGCAGAATCTGTAAACAAGCTTATAATAATATTAAATTTACTTTAAATATCTACTATACAGGGTCTTCCACCAATTTCTTTCACTTTTAAACTATAGTTAAATTTAGTTTAATAAAACAAATTTTTGTTCAGATTTTGCCAGACATTTTGCCCGAAATTAAGATTGTTTTAAAGGTTATTTAAAGAATATATATTTTTTATTGATTAATAGAAAAATTTATTTAACAATTTTTGAATACGTTTGGTGGAAATCACCGCATATGATATAATATAAAATAATTAAAATTGAGAAATGCCATTAATATGCATATTAATTACATATTATGTATACTTATTTCGCAATTTCATTCCAAAATGCAAGTTGCATGTGCCACATTTTACATACAAGTGTGATGTGCATCAGAAAATTATAATAACTGATTAATTAATACACCTCTCAATGAACTTATAATTACTTATGGTTAATTTATAATAATTTACAATTATAGCAAGCAATAATTAATTAAATACTTATAATAAATGCAAAAATGTATAAATGGAATATAATTATAAATGTATAGATAAGTTAGATACATTCAGAGATAAAGAGAGTTGTGAAAAATGTTTATGAATGCTCGAGACTTACGCAGCATTCTCGAAATTGTTTCGCGTCGATCGGCGATGTGAAATTCAAACCCCACGTGTCGTTGGTCATGGGATCTTTCCAATAAACGAAACATTCGGATGCCTGACCAATTCGAGTTCCTGTAAACAACCAAACGCACAAATCAATTTATTATACATGAAGGCAAACATAGTATTTTTATTTTAAATCGCAAAAATATTAGAAAGCATTTAAAACGTAAATTTACCTGGTTGAACGAGTCGGACGTCCAAAATTTTGTCAACTTGCGAGTTGTAGGCCGTAATATGAAAAACGCATTCGGGGGAGTCTTGGATGCACGTAATGTTCACCGGTACGAGGTCCTCGCTGACTTGCTGCCACTTGACGGTGCCAGCTCCACTTGCAGACACGTGGAAGACCTCCGCCCACAGTCTGCAATGTTTGGCACTTTGATGGTTTTGATTAAAATACGACGCCTTCTAAAGCGTACTCGAAATGTTGCAGTATGTGTTTGTTGCTCTTTAACTAATAACTTTTTTTACTTGCTACATCAACAAATATTTTTACTACTTTGCTAATTGCTCTAAACTTATTCTAGCTGAATCAAGTGAACCAAGTACAAAGTTCATTTCTAATTGACTCTGAACTAATCCCCAAGGACTTTACATACATAGCATCGACATTTTTAAATTGGATTATGTCTAATCGATTGGCACAGATTTATGTTAGTTAACCCTGTGACATAAATTTGGGAAAATACAGGACTTGATTCCAATTATTCTATACATCAATTTTCTGCTATTTTACTATTTGTGAGCATGATGACTAAAACTAACGAGAAAAGTTTGATATTTGTGTTGGTTTGTATAAAACACACAAAAAAGCGATGATTACCTTAGAAGATGTCCATCTCGTCTTCGTGAGGTCTGCCATGGCGAGTCCTCATATCGGTAAGCTTTACGTATGAGAGGAGTACAGGAGCAGCTGAGTTTGTTACCCATGGCTGCAGGGCACTGGCACTGCCCCCTTTGTCACCACATATCGCCGCCTTCAGCACCTCTAGTGCCCCATTGTCCGCGAACGCCACGGTTCAACGATTGAGACCGTTGATGGAGGCCGCGTTGTTTGTGCTGCTGGAAAAAAGCGCATATTTTGTATCAACAAAAACTATTCCACACCGCGCTTTCGCTTTGCTTGCGGAAAATAACGAGCAAAAGAAGGGCCTCTCTCGCTTTCTCGCTTTGGGGGGCTTTTTGCAGTTCAATTCAATCAGTGTTTTCGGACATAATAGGAAAAACGAAAACAAAAAGGAGGCAGGAAAATCTTTTGCGTTTTGCGTCCGTCGAGCAAGAAACGACTATTTCTTGAACATGTGCCAACGAATACGATGAGTTTTCACCTAAAATCGCTCACATTTTCAGTGTTTCTACTGTTACAAAGTTTCAGTTATCTGTTACAGCGACGGAACATGAACCGGTTTTTTGACAATAAAAAATTGGGCATTAAATAAAGCGATTACACAAAGAAATTGTTCTAAGTACTTTCATGTTGAATTCCAAACCAAACAGAGAAGGACGAAGGAAGGAAATGAAAATATCATCAAGCGATGCAGTTTGTAATTTGCATTCGGTGGAGAATTTGCGGTAAAGTAAAGCAGAATAAAGAAAGAGTAACACCAGAACTGAAAGATTTTTAAAGTAAGTAAATACTGAAAGTCTACTTCTCAAGTAGTAAAAATCTAATGTCGTCATAAATATTTACGTTGCGCGTGTGAACGAATACGAGTCGATGTTGGATGCTGCTGGCGGTGTGTGAATCGTGTGAATCTGGCAAAAGACGACTTGAGAGTTGCTCTACGTTGCCCTGTTCATCCCGCTTCGTCTTCATAAAATTTACAAATACAAATGCGGCTAAAATAATATAACTATTCTTATTGAAGAAAACCGCTAACAACAACCGTCTACAAACCGCCATTCGTTGAAAAGTAGAAATGATAAGGCGAGCATTTCAAATTACTTTTCAACAATTGCAGAAAAATATTCCAATGAAATACTAAATGTATAAATATGTATGCCAAAGTTGTTTTATTTGCTCCGATCTTCTTTTGAATGTTTTGTTTTGGTTGAGTTTAACAACACGATATAAATAAATCTTCATCTAATAGCTAAATTCTAATTTTGGATACTACTACCGCTATTAATACATAATATGTAACGAAAAATGCGTAAGCTAAGATCATAACACTAGTTTCCAGTGTTTTCGGAATGATAGGTCTGTGTCAACATTTTTGAATGATAAAAATTACATTGGATTATCCTTACGTTAATATTTCATATTGTTGTTTTATTAAAATTAGCAAAGTGACGTTCAAAACTTACGTATAAACTCTTACGAGGCACATTTCTTGTCAAATTTTTGCTCGGAGATATTGTATAAGATTCTTATTATATTATTTTGTAGGTATAGGTATATTTTGCAGAGAATTTATCAGTTTTTCATAATTTTAAATATATGTATATATTTTTTATATTGATTAACCGTAGTCTCAGCATTTTCTTGATGTTGATTACCAATGAAGAGAAAAATAAGAAAATGATCAAAATTTATATTGTGCTCAATATGTATTCCTCAAAAAGTGCATTGGCGAGCCCTCTACTTATTATTCAGCAAACTTGCAAGACTGAATTCAAAATCGTTCATGGAAATCCGCCTCTTAACAAGAACTAATGATTCAATATACTATATGTATGTATAGTTTTCCCAATAATAAATAGAAATAGATAATAGAAGGCAGAGATAATGTTAGTATTACATACATATGAAACAAGGATTAAAATTGCGGTCAGGTATTTTCAAATCGTCCTATTAACATTATCTATCTTATTCTTAATAGATTAATGATCCCACCAACTTATAAACCATGAGATAACATAAATCACCAAATGTATTGAATTATTGAAACTTCCTAGTCCTAAATGCCTATTTGTTTTATAGCTATTATCAGAAAAGAGGAAATAACAAAAGCTTGGAAGCAATCGCAATGCATCGCGTGTCAAAAGTACTATGAGGTATTTATGGTGTTGTAAGTTGTAATGATATCATTTATTCTATATTGATTAGAAACACATTCGTTTGAGCGTTTGGCGTTTAGCCTTAAATGTTTTATTTGTATAGGAAGTTCTGGTGTATTCAATATGGGCGTGAATCCGTTCATGTATTCGTGAACGTGAATGAATCGAAATACACTATTCTTGCAACATGCAATGTACCTATATCAATTTCAATTTTCAAGAATTCTTTGAGTTTTTGGGTATATCATTAAATATCATCGAATTCAGTTCGAAGAAAAATAAAAGAATGAACTAAGTTAAAGCATAGTTAAAGTTATTTGTAGTTGAGTCAATGAATAGGAAAAGAAAATAGGATGAAAGTTTATCAGTTTCATCAGGTCGTAATCAGGTTTGGCGAAGTAACAACCAACTCTTCCTAACTGTTAGCTGTCTGTAGCTAGTTAATAGTTGTAGTTTTAACAGGAATCAAACTAATTGGAACAAAATGAAACAATGACGCCATCGCCGTAGTTAGACGCATTTTTTGTTGATGACGCACTAATAAAACAAGGATCAAAGTTCTTTGCAGCATAATTATTAAAACCATATTCAAATAAGTATTAATTGTTATCTAAAATAATGTTAGAGCATTATATATTCAAATTGATCTCATATTGACTTAATTTAACCACAATGCAATTTAAGCTTGAATGCGTTTAAGGCATCAAAATTGTAAAATACTTATAAGCAATAAAAAGGCCCAATTATAAAGCAGTCCTCGGCGCAAAAAGCGTCGATTCGGTGAACGTTTGTATACGTTTTATGTGTGTAACGGTATCAACGGCATTGGCGGCGGCGACGGCTGCGGCTCTGTGTGAATACGTGCGACGTTGCTGCCGTAGCGGAGCACAGCATCCACAGCCGTAGCCGTACCAGTGTAGATGTTTAGGGAGGGGCAGCTCATCGATCGCGTGCATCCCGGCAAGTGACGTAACCGTCTAAACATCACCATCCTACAATTTTCTCTCATCTCCTCCAGCAACTCGATTTACGCCATCAATGCCTGCGTTTTGCATGTGTTTATGAAAACACAGCCAACTATGCCGCCACAAACGCACTCCATTGCATTTATTAGCAGCCTAATCCTTAGATATGCTTCCGAGGACACTTTCAGACAGGAGGTTCCGATGGGAAAGCGTCACGATGCGAACGTTATGGGGTGTTGACGACGGCACAGCACAGGCACAGGGAAAAACGCAAAAGATGTTTGGCATAGTAAAAATGCATTTTGCTCACCTCCAAATTATTCCAATTTTGTGCATTTAGTTTGGATGCTTCGACACTCCCTTTGGCACCCATTGCGGTTTGTTATTTATAAAAGATAAACGGTTTTCAAAAACGCACAAATCGAACGCGCCTACGAATCGCCGATGGTAATACGTTAACTTTCTGATGATCAGGACACGCTGAAAAACTGAAAACACACCTCGTCACGTCGACGTTTCGGCGTCAACTGTTTGCTTGCTTGCTTGCTTGCCACCGCCGGACTTTCCGTTTACAATTTTCTTAGAAAACTTTCACAACCCTTGTCGTAGTTATCGTGATACGTGCGAGCAGTCTCAATCTACCTTCTATTATACGATACGAGACGATGTTGTTTGAACGTTGCTCGCAGGCAGGCAGTTTTCTTTTGCTCGAGTGTTTTTCAGTATACGTAAAAACACGTTCTAATTCGTTATTTCGCGCTATTCAAAAGTACAAAAACGAGCGGTCGTCGATCGAGGATCTTCTTTTTTGCACTAAGGCGCGCGATAGCTTTTCACCGAATAACGCCTCCGTTCCGGGTACATATACGTATACGTACGACGCTCTCTCTATGGGTTATCCTACGACTTTCCTATCTCTTATACGATGTATATGATGCTAGCTATATGTATGTATACCAAAATCAACAAATACAAACGCAATCGAATCAAATCAACTACACAACGCAGGACGCATCGCTTTTCTCGCAACGATTTACGATTGCCCGGTTTCTACTGAATGATTCGAACTGAATGGAAATTAATTTATATTTTGGCACTGGAATTTTAATTGAAAGATATGCACTGGATCTAAGTTTAGCACATAATAACAACTTTAAAGGTTTTATAGAGGTAAAATCGACCGTAACTGAGAACGCGATATTTCAGGTCATAGTCCTGTTGGATTGCCCGACGCTAGGTAGCGCTCTTTGCGTCCTCGGAGGCGGCGAACGGGTGGGGGCGGCAAGCGCATGACTGAAGAAAGCTCGCCCACTATATGATAATATTATACAGCATGTATTTTTAACGCGGTCCGCATAGAACTTTATAATGTACAATCGACCAACATAATTTGCAACGGCGAGTTACGAGTGGTATGAACATTATTTATTTTAACTTAAATTAAGTTTTGAATACAATTCTCAAAACACTATGACTTAAACATGCGTTCATACCAACCCTAATCGCATTATCGTGTGGGTTATGAATATTTCTAAACTTATTTACTTATCGTAAGCATGAATCTTGAATAAAAATCCACCCAAGTTAGAAACGCAATTTGAGTTTATTAATAGATTTAGAAAAAAATGACTATTAATAATGAGTTTTATTAATTAAAAAAATATTTGAAACATGGAGCCATATTAATGTATTGGTTTTGTTCATCTATTTAAAACGTCTAACAAACGTTACCCCATGCTGATAGATGCGTTCGAACGACGAAAGCCCGAAGGATGCCAACGTATGTACATACGTTAACGTCTACTCCCGGCGCCTTCACTACTAGCACACAAACGGGGACTGAGAAGCTGGCCGAACCTAATACAAAACAAATGCAAAGAGCGAGCTACCACTAGCTACCAGCAGCTGGGAACGAAGCCGACCGAATAACATTAATCTCTACTTTTTCACACCTACATCCTGCACGCTGTATTAACCTAATTAACCAATTTATTATTCTTCTAAAGACGTCATAGTCATACATTCTTTCATTCAATAATGATTATTAAAATTTTCTCTTAAAATTTGAAATGTATGTATATCTATTAACACTATTTGTTGTATGTATGTGGATGTTTATTTTTGCAATAGTAGGAACTAGCAACTCACCTTTAATATAAATTATTTATTATGTTTTAAGTAACAGGATTTATTACGATTTTCAGTCTTATCAATTGCTTATTTTATTTTATTAATAGACATTTTTGTAATGTGAGTTAATTTTAATTGTTTTTTTTTTAATTTCATTTAGTTATCACTTTTATTAAAGGGTATTACAAGTTTTGCGCAAATTAACACAACCAGCCATAACTACATACAAGCTTTCAAGCAAAAGTTTATTAAACGCTTTATTGCATAAACAATAAAATGCATTTTGTTGAGCAAATTTGACAATTACCTAAAAAGCATACTAATAATAATTATAATTAATTTATTGCTAATAAGATTAAAAAGCTAAATTAACAGCTTTACTATTTTTGTATCCTTGTTGCTCTTGCAGACATATTAACTAAAGCAGTTATGTTCGCATGTATGTTGCCGCAATTAAGTGTAAAGGATGTGATATGTCAATAAAAGGATAATTAAAATTTTTAGTGTGATGATTACAGAACCATAAAAATTAATAGAACTTTGTGTGAAACTAAAATTTTATTTCTAATAAAATACAAAGTAAATTATTATTAAATATTTATGTTATGTATAAAACAAGTTGTAAACGTAATGTATGATAATGAATTAACTATTAACATGTGACACCAATAAATAATTATAGCTAAATTATACAAATCTAAATAATTTTCTATTTAATAATTGTAAATGCAACACAGTAAGAAAGATATCTTTACTGTTTACTGCCACTTCATTGTTTTGCTTTATATACTTTTATTGTTTGTTGACATAGATTTTAGTGCTGCATCATTACAAGTATCAGGCCGTATCTTTCTTCCACCTTGCTTACGTGACGTAACACAAATATCAATCAAATCACACGTGCTTCGTGCTTATAACTGATAACGAAGATTAACAGATTAAACGTGTGACAATATGAAGAACGATCAATATTATTAATTTATTTATTTATTGCACGAAATTAAACTTGGCCTTTATGCATTATTCATGTGTTGCTTTCAGTTTATAGATTTTGCAATTTTGATTTAAGTTGCTCTTAAACGTGTGCTATTTTTATTTGCTTTATTAAAAGTCGTTAAGAAACTTGTTTATATGATCGAAATGTATACATAGCATGCGGCTGGTTAAGAAAAAGGGCGTATATCCTTAGAATAGGTAGTGTAGTGCAATTGTGTATGTAGTACCCGGGCACGCCGCCAGGCCAGGACGATAGCGCGTGGCAGCTGATGCTGATAGTAACCGCCGCCCGCCGCCTCTCTTACGCGCCAGAACCGATTGTCCTACTCGCCTACTCCAGCGATGCGATAACCTTACATAACATTAAACGTTGATGCAAATGCATTTACTGGTACACTTTATTATTTCCGTGTTACACACCAACGCTAACCAGTGAATTTTTGTCTCTCAAATTCCAGTTGTGCAAATATTCCGATTATATTTTTTTAATACATTTATTTTTTGTTTGCTAAGAAAAATGCATATATGTATTCATATTTAAATATCATTTATTTATTATTTAAATAGGTATGTTTGGCTGTTATAATAATTACAAAGCAAACAAGTTACAAACATTGGTGATTTGTAGTTTGGTTACAAAATTTGTATAGGAACAGCCATTAGGCATATTAAAAACCTACGCACAAAATCACCATTTCTTGTAGTGCTGATCCTTATTATTTCATTTTATTACGTATTTTTGACACGCAATATCGCAGTTGTTGCCGCACCCTTACCTTATAATTTTCTTTTGTTTCTTACGCTATAACTCCTATAACTAGAGTTTTTTTTATTCATCTGCATGCTTAAAGCATATACGCATTTTTAAATAACTACAATACATGTGTCTGGAATGTGTGCAACATAGCACGCACTGCACCCTTCACCTTTCTTTTATATCAAGATATTTTTCTTGCATCAAATTTTTAAAAAGTTGTATGTTCATGCTATACAATTGTTTTACTTGTAAATATTAACAATTTTCTAGTTTTTGTTCCTAATAAATCAATGTTTACTCTATTATGCAAAAGATAATAACAGATTGCTGACTAGAAATTTAAAAAAAAATAGTTCACGTTCCTTTTATTATTATTATGCACTGGAAAGTAAAATAAAATGCTTATCTAAACCAAATCGCTATTATAATTCATTTAATATGGCGCCATGGAAAATTATAAGGTGCATGCTTCACATATAAATTCGATATCAGAGTTCATGGGGGACGGATTGTGTTGCTACTGCTTCGATGTTGCCATGCATATCAAGTGCAACAAACTGAAGCATGTGCAACGAATAAAATTGGTATTGCATATTGACTTATTAGGAACACATGTATAATTCTGCTCATTAATGGTTGCAAATAATAAAAAATCAAAGATACGATTTATTTTGTTATAGTCAATTCAAATTTGATTACTTTATTGCATCATAAATGACTCAAATCGCATTTTCCCCGGCGCCTTCGCACCAAGGAACAATGGGAATGCGCCAGGCTTAATGTCGCAAGAAGTATAATTGGTTGTAAGGGCGTTGACTTTGTCTTGAAATTTACAATTAGTAGCAAGTTGCAACAGTAAAAGTACCTGTGGGAATAAAATTGGTAAAACAAAAAGATAACTTTGGAAATTATAAAAGGGGAAATTAATAAATTTACAAATTTCGAACTCTACAAGAAATATTTTCTTTCAGTCAAAAAATTACTATTTGATGTAGGCCACCAATTATGCAAAAATAAAGCTCTTTGGCTCAAGTTTGTTTATGGTTATTTGAGGTTAGAACAATTTTGTGTTTACCGAGGTGTTTACATTGGTGTTTACTTGTTCTTTTAAAAATCCAGAAAGAAAATTTGTAAAAGAACTGAAGAATTAAAACTATGGGGGATCATATTCCATCTGCCAAAAGCGTCAAGTAAGTAACATTGCTATATTTTAGCTTTAAAATAGCACATAACTTGAAATTATGAATGAATTGAATCTTAATTTATCTTTATAGTGCTCAAAAACATCGAAAAAACAGCCAGTTTCGACAAATAAATAAGGCTCATTCTAAAACTGCTCCCAAGGATCGCGCAAATGCAAATTCTGAAAGGGTATCACAAATCAAACAATCTTCAAAATTGCCTTCAAACTGGGAAAAATATGATCAACCACTGGAGACAGAAACATTGGGCAGCTCTTCTCTTGATATTGACTTTAATACGCTAACAATGCTATCATCTACTGCTGGTAATCAATTTCAGTTAAAAGAGAATAAAGCCTTTTTGCCAACAAGTGAAAGCAAATTAAATATTGGCGATTTTTTTAAACTTGACTTAAACTGCATTAATATATGCTTGGCTACCATCCCACTTTATAACAGGATACGAATTGATAAGGAATCTTTGTCTGTAAGTATTTGGCCTCTTTCATTTATTTCTGTGCATGCTGTATTGTAGTTGAAACTGGTTGAAAAATGTTTATATTTTGAAGGAAAACGAAATTAAATATATGGATAAATCAGCTGAGGATGCTAAGAATGTGTATAATGATTATGTAAAAAGTAGATTAGAAAAGTCTACCAAAGATTCACCCAGTCTTGCAACTCAGAATAATTTAGATAATGATTTGGATGATAATTGTCCTCTAACTATATCTAAAGATGATGAAACTGCAGAATTAGAAGATTGGTTAGATGAATTATTGTAACTTGTAACAATTTTATTTTGTTTTCATGAAAATAAATAAATTAGTAAAGCCATTGACTATAAATATTGAAGATCTATTGACTGTTTTAATACTATGCATGCGTCAAATTAACAATGGCGTCCTAAGTCGCCGCGATATTTTCGTTGTGTCGAGACTTTGAACGTTCTTTAACTTTTAATTTAGACTTCTTCGGCTCGGTCACAGTATTAATCAAATGAAGAGTCGACAAATAGGCATTTCTGGACGTGGCAACCGCCGCTGATAAATAATTCAACATAACATATTGCCCTGGGTCCACTATTGTGCCGCGTCGACTCTTAGTCTTCCCTTTGGTCTGCGTGACATGGTACGGACATTGCGCATAATCATGTCTAACCATTATGGTCACACTCTCTTCGGCTGCTAGCACCTCAACCGGGCTTATCTCGCCCACAGGTACCACTAACAATTTTGTGCTAAGCACATAGATCAACTCACTTGTGATTCGATGCGGTCTCGGCCTTGGGAGGATAAGTTTTCGAACAGTTCTCGGAATATAAGATGGCGCATGATAGACATCTCTGGTATAGAAATCCATTACTTCCCCATCTAGTAAAACAAGATCCTGAATTGAGTCGATGAAAATGAACACTTTGTAGCATCTCAAGTCAGGGACAAACGCTCGTTGGATGATTTTATTGATTGTCCATAAATCGTAATATTTGTACGATGTTTGTTGCATCATTATTTGGGCGGCTAGAGGCAACATTTTGCGTTTCCACAAAGTTGATTCCAGGCCGTTAATTGGATGATTGCTTAATTTCATTGCTTCACAGAGAGTTTTCATGTTGATAAAGTAAGCGCGACAGTCGACTGCACTTTCGATCGAGTACTGATATCGGCCCGAAGTCAGCAATTCAATTTCCCCAAACGAACTACCCGCTATGATGAAGTCATTTTCGAATTCGTTGTATTTCAGTTTAATCCCTCTACGAACACGTACACGTTTTACAATACGCATGTACCCGCTGATAAGAACATAGATGCCTTCGACTAAATCCCGGCATTCTGTGACGGTTTGATGGGCCGGTAATTTTCTCAATGTTCCGTGACTTTTGAGAAACTCTGCACATGCCTCATTGCTTGATATCCAATAATTGTTGAAAAACAATGTTGTTGGTGAACTCGCCGGCAGATATTTCATCATGTCAGTTTGTGACTTTTTGTCCCAGATCATGTTCCTCAACAATATCACCTCGTTATTGTCAATGAGTCCTTGAAACTTCAGTCTTAACAAATAGTCAATCATGCAACACCTAACTGCATTGAGCATTGCTCTTGTTTTGACTGATAGTGCGCTCAATGGATTTTCGAATTGCAACCGAATCATAATCTCCACAAGTTTACTTTTATCGCTGAGAAGATTGAGTGTCAATTGCATTTTGGAATGTGCCGATGCAATGTTATCCCAATTATTAATGTATAATAATACTTCAGTGATGCAATCGTTCATTGCAAGCACTGATTCGAAGGCAATCGCCATGCGTCTTTCGAAACTGCCTTCCAATGAGAAGAGAATGACGGGAAACAACATTGTGAAGAAGCGCAATAAACGAAACACGCGTAGCAAGACAAGCCAACTAAGGCCGCGCATGAATTTGCTGTAAAATCCAAGCCTTTCCATCCAGGAAAGTGTGCATTCGAAGAGCATCCCGATGGCGGCAATAAAATCCATGATTTGCCAAAATGAACTGAAGTAAATCTTGAGACCGTCCGTTAGCTTCGTTTTAGAACTCGCGCCAATATTAACAATGCATTCAAAAATGAAAAAAATTACGACGATCACATACATGTATGGTTCATAGGTTTCGTCAACGTCGATTGAAAGCCATTTGAATATAATCGGCGCCAAACAAGTCAAGGTAAAGGCATAGATGCACATTTGAAAGATCCTGTTCGAATGCACATGGAACAGAAAACGAAAAACTTTCTTTCTTGGCGCTGCAGCGGTTTGGCGTTGGAGTAGAAATTTCAACATCTTTTTAAGCAGTTTCCAAAAAGGTTGGGGCTTCGATAATTGCGTAAATTGCGCAATGGGAACCTCCGGATCATCACCTTCATACAAAGTGATAACTTTCGTCAGGACTTTCATACAATCTTTGCTAATCAAACAATGCTGCAGCATACGCTTTACGATTGTGTGCATCATTGCTATCATTGTTTTTTTAATCTCTCTGCAAAAAACATTAATCGATTAAAATTGTATTTCGTAATAATTTAAATTTTAAAAACGTTAAAATCAACTTAATTTTTGTAAATCGATAATTATTATAATTTGGGGTTTTACTAGACAAGAATTTTCCGAGGAATTTTCTGTCATTGGATTTCTGGTCTTGTATGGAAAACTCGAGACAAGAACATTTCTCGACTAAAATTTCTTGTCTTGATTTCCCAAATCATAAAGCGACCCTTGAAAAATATCGACTTCTTCAAAATATATGCATTGTTTATTTAGATCTTGGTTTGTCTTGAATTTTGTTAAGATCAAGACTTGTAAAACCCATAGTAAAACCCTAATTAATATGTTTATAACGTTTCTAAAGTTGTGTTTGTTTATTACTTATGCAAATTATCTGACGTTGTTCGAATAGCAATTTGGCTCTCGATAGGCTTGTTGGGACACACCGAACAACACATATAAATCGGCGGTATATCTTCGTCCTGATGATAGTTTTTCTTAGACCAATCGAGATCTTTTTTGGAGGGTGGGTAAGGATAACCCAAAGAAAGCTTAGCATAGTCGTAGACAGTTAGCCAATTAACTGCTGAAAAGTTGCGATCCAATTTGCACAGATTCACCTCTTCATCGCGAAATATTTTAATCATTTTAAGAATTTTCTCCATATTTTTAATTCGTTTCTTTGAGATATAACCAATATGCGACCATTTCAAGACATTAATACAGAAAAACCGATTCAAAGCCATAACAAGACCAGTATTGAAAAGACAATGCGCCATAGCTAATTTCCCATGCTCTTTTGATTTGAAATAGAATTCCATAGCGAAAATAAAGCTGAAATTACTGGTCGGACAGACCATCGAGTGCAAATAAACATGCAGTACGCCTGCATTATCAAATCTCTTTAATAAAGGATACAAAATTCCTACATTAATTATCCTCAAACATACGAGTGTTGTATAGCAATAGAAATAGTTATCGAGGTGATCTGATTCAAAAGTGTGCATTGTCGCTGTGCTCACCGCATAGAAAAACACGGAATTTTCAACAATCTCATAGGCAAGATCGATGAGCAAACGGAACTGTTCGCCGAACATTTCCATGAAGCATTCTTTTTCGGAATTGAAAATTAGGCAGAAAATAAGACAACTTGCGAATGATGCCAGGCTAAACATTGACATGCCCGCGTAAATCATTAGCGCATATCCAATAATAATGCCGAAAAGTGCTTCTAAGCTCAACAACAAATGTCGTTTCAGGCATTCAATTAATAATTTTGTCATGATCCAACCGCAAAGGGCGGATACAATGGGAGCAAGGAAAAAGTACCAGAACGCAATGCCTTTACCAGCCGGATCTTCACCTTTGTCAACATTATGCAAAATATAGTCGAAGATTGGGAATGTAATGAGCAGCGACAAGAGGCTTTCGCCTTGCAGATAGTTTATCACATTCTTGTAGCTGTCATTTAAGCAAAGAAATGAAATCATGTAAGCCGGTTGAGTTGTCGTCATTGTACAGCCAATGATGAGCAATTCGACAGTGCTCAAATCGTAGTAAATGTACTTCATTAGATATCCAACGAGAAACCCATTGCCTACCATTAACACGCTAAACATGAACACTTTGGGTAAGTACTGGAAGAATTTTCGGATGTTTAGCTTGTAGAACGTGTGCATCAAGAAGAGCGGAAAATACATGCAGGCGAATATTTTCGGAGGAACCGTAGGATCGTGCATGCGTATGTCCTGCAGAAATCTTGTTCTTTGGCTGACCAGCGCACAAACGACGGCAGCAATGAAAGTGAAAATTCGGCTGAACATAACTATCTTTAAGTAGGCCTCTATACGGCGTGTTATGGCCAATGATACGATGCTGGTGATCGTTATTAACAGGATGTATGTGAGATTCGAGTTAAAACGGTCGTCGCTTATTGTAGTTAAGTTCGGATAATGGAAATAGTTCATTTTTTTGTCAAAAATTATAATATGCTGTTGATAGATGTGAATTGTCAAATACTGACTGATACTTTCACGTTTCCAACTGATATTTCCTAAAATTAAATTGTGTTTCAAAGTTGTGAAGGGATTGAAGTTAATTCTAATCTTATGTGCCTTTTACTAATATCTGGGGTTTGGCCACAGATAAATGGTTTGGCATCAAATCATTTAATTAATAAACTACAAGTAACTGAAAACAATTAAAATACTATGAATACTATATAATAAAGATCCTATAGGACACCATCAAAATTATATACTATATGATGAATTAGAATTCTTAAAAATGGAAATTAATCAAATTACCGATAGCACTAAATTGTTTAAAAGCCTCAGACCTTTAAAAGTGATTTTAAATATCACTAAATCACCATAAACAATTTAATAAAATTGGCGTGCATTAGACCGCGCCGTAGAAGTGAAACATTGAATGTTTAGCAATGAATGCTCACTCCCAATTGTCGAAGATTGCACTGTATGTGGTTGTTTGTTTTTAATTTACTTCGATTGGGGGCGACTTGTGGGTTTACCCGTTGACATCACAAATAAGTTAGCTTTAAATACCCAATAATAAAAATATTTGCTGAAAATATGAATAACTGTGTCGCAGTGTCGCTACCCTGTGCAGCGGCGGGCGTTGATGGCACTACTAGGACTAGGAGCATGCGTTACTGTTGCTTGGTA
>JARJDT010026781.1:0-14252 GCA_030264655.1 Leptusa sp. GC000079 | reverse complement strand
TCGTATGATTCAAAACTTCTTGAATTAGAGTGTGCCATGCAAAAAATGAAGCTTGTCTGGGATTGAATCAATTTAATGTGAAAATCAATATTTGACGACCGATTTTCAAAAATACACATGACTACATGTCTATCTTTCTCTTCCATGGCACACTCTAATTCAAGAAGTTTTGATTCATACGATATTAATTTTTTTGGATTGAGGGGAGCAACAGAAGAGATCCATCAAAACTTGGAGATCGAAAATAATCTAAACTATAGAATTTTCTCGAAAATAAGCAAGAAAAAAATCTAAATTTTCATATTTATTATTAAAATGACTTATGTCTATACATATCATCATATCATGCATCTAATTCAATGTACATACTTTATACTTATTTCTATTCGTAGAAGAAATTTAACTATGAACATTCATTTATATTGAGTTTAATTTATAAATATGTATTCTTAAAAACGAAGTAACAACGTAATAACGTAATCAAAACAATGTAAAGCCTCTAATACCAAATATTAAATTTATTAAAAATACATCTGGCAATACTTCTCATGTCGTTGTGTTTTGCGTTTATTGCCAAAATGTTGCTCACGCTCTCATCGCATCTCGCAAGTCACATTCAAAAACACGCAACAAATATAAATGGGCAAACACCATTTACTTCTCAGTATTAGAATGATTATTTCTTCAAAATTTCATTCGAATTGTTACTATTGCTAGAAGAACTTTTGCTACCAACATTGCGGTACGCAGCAAACCTTTTGTCCTCTCGCATTGACCGTTTCGGTGCAACAGGATTTTGATTCCGAGAGTTTTCACTAACCTTTGCATTTTTGTCCGAACTATTATTAGCATTAGTTAACTTATCATTGTTAACATCATTTGATTTAGCGTTTTCGTGAGACGTATTATTAACAGGTGTCGTATACTGTAGTTGCTGGGGTTCTTGTATGTTAATTCTATGTTTAACAGATTGCTCCTCGTTTTTGTTTATTCTAATATTATGGAATGGTAATGCATTATGTACACCGTAATGCTCGAAATTAATTGTTGTCTGTGAGGCCGTTGACTCATTAGATGTATACATACTGGAATTACCATCAGATTCAACGGAGTTTGCTTGAACGAGCGGTTTATTGTTGTTGTTGTACTGTCGCATTTCTTGTACTTGCGCTTGAATTTTATCTTTTTGCTGATCCAGAGGAATTCGTGGATCAATGGGTGGCGAATATACTTCGGGGTCCATTCGAACGCTTCGCCTGCTCACCGTTGAATTTCGGCGTTTAATTTTACGTTCGGTTGTTGCCAAACCATTGCTAATTCGTCGATCTGAAATCGGTCCGCGATTTTGCAACATTTCCCCGATTGGTCCAGTCTGATGGTCTTGGAGTTCTTTGTCTGATTCTTCCTCTTCCAATTCTCCTTCGTCCTCCTCTTCAATCACGCTGCTTTGAATCCAGTCTCGAATCCTATCTTTCTTCACGTTTCTATCGACGGTTGTTTCCAAGCCGTATTGTGTTAAAGTGTGTAAAAGTCGGTCCTTCTCTTCTGGACTGGAATGAAAGCTATACATAGAAGGACATAAACCCTCTTCCTCCGCCGGGACTTCGTTGGTTTTCTCGATGCCAACTTTCGAAAGCCATCGGTCGTTCATAAACCTGTACAAGTCTGCTAAACCGGCCGGACGTTTCTCTGGTCTTGGTTCTAGATATTTTTTGAATAATCTTTGTCCTTTCGATGAAATCAGTTTGAATAATTTCGGTTGGCGACCAATCTTCACTGTACTTAAGTGCCAATTTAAATATCGAACAAATCTAGGATCATCTTTAGCCGCTTTCTGCCACGGTAAACACCCAGTGAGACAAACAAATATAACAATTCCGAACTGCCAAACATCGTGAGACGTAACCGCACTAGAACATATATTTCTTTAAATAGCAAAACATTGAGCGTTGCATGTTGAAACTTACGTGTAATCATTGTCCGGCTGCACTTCCAATACTTCAGGCGGCGCATATGGGAGCCATTCGTTTCGCCTTGGCACCACGCAACCGACTCTTCGCGTTTCACCGAAATCACAGAGTTTAATACGAGAAAAGTCCGATTTAAACACTAAAATATTATCCAACTTAACATCGCGATGAACCAAGTCTCTAGTGTGCAAATGATCCAACGCTGAAGCCAATTGCTTAGCAACCTTTTTCGTATGCGGTTCGCCGATTCCGGTGTCCTGCACATTTGAAGTCAGATCGCCTGTAAATAATAAAAGCCCATAATCATTTTCCGCGCGAATAGCGAATCATCTAGTTGCACACTGAGTTATTGTTGTTTGGCAAGATCCTTGTGGCAGATTAAAATAGCCGCCACCTTCTTTTTCAAATATTTGTATATAATTGGCAAAGAAAAACAAACTAGTAAACTTTGAATAGCTTTCATATCCTTACCAAGCGGCGCATATTCTTGCGAAAATACATAAAATCCCGCTGTTTCAAATGCGACATCATAAGTGCTGATTATATTTTTATGCGCTCCCAAGTGCAATCCATAATGAAACTCGCGATAAAAATCACGAAGGGCTGTGTAAGGTTTTGGCAGTGCTTTCAGTACCATCTCACTGTCTGTGGCTTTGTGTTCGACTAGCAAAATTTTGCCGAACCATCCTTCGCCAACGATTTGCAAAATATCGAATTCATCAGCTAAGCTCACCTATAAAACAATTAAAAATAGTTACATGTTCCGAAGGCAAAGTATGGTGTTAATGATCTTTAAACATTCCAAGAATCGTTATCGTTCCGGAGCAGCTTTTATATTAATTTAAGGAAAGTGCTTGACCCTGGACAAACCTAACAGATGTCTTGATACTATTTTTATCCGCAGACGTTGGCATGACAAAAGTGTTTCTATTAATCACGGATCGCAGAATATTTCCACTTTCTCACTAATTTTTTTATTATGCTTTGTGTCAAATTTAAATTTGAACTTACTAGGAAATCTTTGTTAGTAAGTGCGCTTTAAGTTTAATTCTTTCGAGTTTGGACCTATTTTTAGGACTTTTAAATTTAACTTTATAACAAACAAACTTTACTATACCACAAATCGATTGTTTGTGTGCATATCATATAAATAGTTATATTTGAAAAGATATTGCAAAACAAAACTAATTGTTGGTGCTCGAAAAATGCGTAATATAAGACTACGTTCGTTATAGTTGGATTTATTCCAATTAGTTTCAACCATATAAATGCCGGCCGGACTAGCACCTTTCGTTTGATGAATTTTAAAGAATAGCTCTATACAGAAATAGATTTGAGAAATTATGGCCTAATCATAGGGGCCTTATCCTTGAGGTTTATAGATTTTTTTGTAAATACGAGATATTTTTATTTACCTGCTAATTGACTATCTAGACTTAAGTAATTGGTACTTGACATCCATTAAAATTGCCTATAAAATAGAGACTTACTTTTTCCAATTCAAATTCCCGAATTCGATGTATGCTGCCGCCAATTGCATGTTTCATAGTGCTCCCCATACTAGCAAATAACACATTAAAAGTTAAGTTTAAACAAATAGAAATAACTTTTTACTGAAACTTAGTTTAACAATTTTGCGAACGCATTTTCTTCACAGTCTTTGCGCTGCTTACGAACAATTTTCCGACGCAACTCTTACAAGGAGCGCACTATTTTAATGCCGTCGCGACGACGACTGGGTGGGTATACGTACTGGGACTGGGAACAGTCCCGGGATTAACGCCACAGCGTCTCGGCACTTTGTCATAGCATACCACTCATCTCATCGCATAGGTCTACCTACAGGAATCATAGTCAAATCTGGGACATGCAACGTATTTATGGACGTCACATTAGTTAATATACCGCGTCGATGGACGATGTAGATATACCAAATGCAATTTTGACCGTATTACAGAAGCGACGCTTAATCGATGTATCTCTGAGGTATTTCGGTGTTTCATTCATTACAACATTTCACAGGCCAGAGTCGCCAGAGGGGCGTTTTTGAATGTTTCAGTTGTTGCCTTAGCACTGAATGAAATATCTTATAGTTTAAAATATGATGAGATTTAGATGAAAATTTACTAAGTAAAGGCATTACAAAATCGTTTTCTGGCAGTTTTGCCAAGTTATGAAAATATCAAAAATATAAAATGATTAGAAATACAAAAACAGTCAAATAACAAATAGTACTTGGGGGTACTTTTAAAGTAACGTTTCTTGCGATTCACGGCAAATGCGTTCATCGCATCCGGGAGCGAACGCCATGCGTATTGGGATCACATGGGCGTGAAGAGATAGTCTGACGATGTAGTCGCAAAGGGCAACAATACATTCGATATATTATAGAATATTCGGTAAAACTTTTATGTAATTTTACATAAAGCAAACGCCATAGGTATTGGGACCGCATAGAAATGAAGAGATCTTTGCACGTTAACCAAACCATCCATAGCTCTGTTCAATAAATTTACAGAATAATTGGTAAAATTACAGAAACTTCATGTCGTTTTACATAAAGTGAACGCTGGGTATGAGGACCGCATATAAATGAGAAGCTTGTGGCAATGGCAACGTTCAGTTCATAGGTTCGATAAATTTACAGAATATTCGGTTAAATTCAAGGTAAAATTACACAAGCTTTACGTAATTTTACATAAAGTGAACGCCATGGGTATTGGGATCACATAGAAGTGAGTAGATGGTTTCAAATTAGCAAGTAATTTACAGAATCTTTCGGTAAAATTACACAAACTTTCATGTAATTTTACATAAAGCGAACGCTGGGTATAGGGCTCGCATAGAAATAAGGAGATTGTTGCACATGGCAACAAACGTTCAATCTCGTTCATGGTTTCTTTGCAGCATATTCGGTCATTCTGTTGTTATTCGAAACATTTGCAGAACATTTCGGTAAAATCGCACTAACTTTCATGTAATTTTAAATAAAACAAACGCCATAGGCGTTGGGACCTCATAGAAATGCACCGATGTAAAAAATAAATTGCAAAAGAATCGATTCAAATTGATTATTCAGAATCGATACAGTACTTCGATACTTATAGGATCGTCAGCTTTCATGTAATTTTACATAAATCGAACGCCATATGTATTGGGATCGCATAGAAGTGAGGAGATGGTTGCGAATACCGTGGCAGTCGTCCACGCTCGATTATTTTACAGAATATTTCGGTAAAATTACATTCGTTCATGTAATTTTACACAAAGCGAACGCCAAAGATATTGGGATCGCATACAAATGAGATGGTTCTCAATGGCAACCAACGTTCCGTGGCTCCATACGCAACAGTAGTATTCTAGAATACGGAAAAATTACAGGGTGCATGGCGACTAACGTGTACTTACATGCAGAAATAATGGGAAGCTATTTCTGTGTCTAATATCTCTATTTCAATAAATATTTTTTCTGCAATATTTATAAATGATTATTTTTTTTATTTACATAGGTATTATTACAGACAAGTCAAGTTTGTTTTAAATAGGTACTTAATGCCACAACAGGAAACTAAATAAAAATCACAGTGTTTTTGTTATTTTTTAAAATCGTTTTTGGTTTCGAACACTTTATTGTTCTCTTCATTTTTCTCATCATTTTCACAATTCTGAGATTCAGCCTCTCTCTTTTGTCGACCATAGTCATGGGATAAAATATCCCTTCGCATTTGTGCATTCTCATGTTTCTTTTCGTTCAGAGTTTTCTGCTTTGCAATTGTCTCATTTTGCACTTTCTGTTTCAGTATTTCAACATCCAGCACTTGTTTAAGATCTGCAATTGTTTTGAATTCCTTTCTATCCGGAAGAAGTTTAATCAACGTATCTATGCCAACACTATTCATTGGTTTATTTGAAACATTTTCAGAAATGCTTTCTACATGTTTTGCATCGTTTATTTCTGATTCATTTGGAATTTGGACGGTATTAGTGATATTAACTGTGTGATTCTTATTTTGCAGTCCCAATTGATATGATAAAGGTGATTTTAAATTTGGTTGAACTGGATTCAAATAAACACTTTCAAGTTTTTTATTTTCATTGGCATTCACTAGGTTTTGTGCATCAACAACTATACTTTTTATCTCATCATTGGCAAACTTTTGTACTCTAGGTCGTACTTCAGTGTCTTTTATTTTATCATCAGAAATAATTTTGATCGCTTCTTGTGCGATTTGCTGTATATTTTTGACAGCAACATTGACTTTCTCTAACTGTTTTTGTTGCTCTTGTTGTGCTATTTTGATATCCTGCAACATTTTTTTGCTTTCTTGCGCAAATATTTCCTTTTCTTCTATTAATTTTTTGTGCTCAACGGAATATTCCTTTGACGCTGGTGCATTCGCTTTCTCCAGTTCTTCATCTTCTTTCTTGATTGCTTCCAGATCCACTTCTAAAACGCGGTCATCTTTCCTATCAATCGTTTCTGGAAGTGCGTTGGAGTCAATGGGATTTTGTAAAACTTTCACTTCTTCAGGAATTTTCTTCTCATTATTATCAAGTTGTGGTTCAATCTCCAGAGGAACATCCTGCTTGTGAATTTCTTCTTCAGACTTTTCTAACTTGTTTGTTTCATCTTGGTTGTTGACAACTTCTTTTGGTTCAATTAATTTATCAGCATTCGCCTTATGTTCCTGGTTTTCTTGTGGAGCTTCAGGCTGTGGAGGCTCATGCCTTACTTCTTTTACAGAATCCGGAATTTTAATTTCTTTCGATAAAGCACCTAAATTTTGTATTGTTTCTAATAATTTAGGGGTAACTAAAGGTTTTTCTTTGATATTTATATTAAGGCTGAGTCCATCTGATGATAATTTATCCAAATGTGCAATTTGATTTGTACTAACATTATCAATCGCATATAAATTTGCATAAGTACCAAGAACCATAACAGTAATACCAATAATTAGCATTAACTGTGCAAGAATTCTTTCATTTGTGTTTTTATCAGTCAAACAAATGAAGCATGTGGCTGGGAATATAACGCAAATCATTATGCCAATAGTTGAACCAACTAATCCAAGAACTAATTCAATATTTGGTATCAATACTCCAATTGTAAGAGAAATAATTATAATTATAAGCGTTAATATACGGAATTTTCCTTCTGGGATGTAGAGTGAGTTTGAATCATGAAGACCAGTATACGTCTGTAAAAGTGGGCTAAATCTTGAAGTCATCACTTTTAAAAATGTACTTACTGGTCTGTATATTAATGAATATAAACTTGCTCTGCATGGAAAGATTATCAATGGAAAACTGAATGCTACTGAAAGCACGAAACCAAGTTTAATTATCTCCGTAAACATTGATGGTTGAAAATCCATTAAAATATTGCCACTAAAAATTGGTTTATGGGAGACTGCAATGTATCCAAAAACACCCACAAAAATGTATATCGATGTGCAAATATTCACTGCAATTTTAACTACTTCATTCATTTTCTCCAAAGATGCGTTAGGAATAGCTTGATATATTTCAAATAGCTGCCTGTAATATTTAATTTCACTATCAATAAAATTTGTGTTAAAATATTGAAGTGATGTGGATTTGAAACCGAATAAATTACCGTATTTTATTAGATTATTGTTATCGTTCTTTTTTTTAATTTTATGGTAATTTTTACGTAAAGGTTAATTGCATCATAATCGATGTTACGTGACCATCCACATCACTAAAAATATTGTAACGCGAATAAGTAGCCACTCGGTATTTTCAATAGTAATACTTTGATGATGGTGGTCCATGGAAAAACAAGGATCACAATGGCAACTGAAAGTTGTTGTGAAATTTTAAAACTAATGCAATTGCATTGCTTCTACCATCTTCATTCATTGTTATTTCATCATTTATTTTTCAAGAAGCAATTGATACAATTAGAGTCTTCTAAAACAAAAGACAAACGGTGGTCCTTGTTTTGTCCACTATCACTAAACTATACTGAATACCGAGTATTGTAGACTACTTATTCACATTACAATATGAATATTCAAATGACTAACGTTTGACAAAATAGCGCCATTGAAAAAATTGGAATACATTGAAGAATTCCAGCAGGTCTCCATAAGTCAACATTCTCATACCAATCACCAGCCAACAAATGTGGTGCAGATTCCGAAAAAATCTATATGAAACAATAATATATAAATGCAAATATTTGATTCGTGAATTGGCTAGTTAACTAGGTACCTTCAAAACTAAAATACCATAGAATCCAATAGTAGCAATACAAACACTACTCAAACTATCAACATTTCTTAACAATCCTAATGGTAAAACACATAGAAACCCCAATGCGATTAATATGGTAGTTCTCAAAGTCTCCATGCTCTTTGTTTCAGTCATTTGGGCAATAATTTGTGGACCTAGATCACCCATAACAACAAAGAAGGCCACACATGTGCCCAACAAAAAGCCAATCATGCCAAACTCAACAAATAACTTTCCTAATGAACCAAACACATGGTATGCCAGGAACTCAAACGTGCGTAAACGAGATTTCACTGCTGATTTCAACAAAAAATGGCAAGCCAGTCGGCATAATATGCTGCTGAAAATCAGCAACACAATGGATAGAACTATTCCACACTGAAACAGACACATTTATATTCATTAAAATGTTGGTTTGTGGCTAACTTATTGAAATCATTACCTGTTTGAAACAGAAGGGCATTGCCAAGATACTCACACCTATAATGCTATTCGCTAGGGTCATAACATGCAATCTTTGCTTTGAATCCATTATATCCATAAAAAATTAAAATTGCGTTTTACATTCTTTGAAGGATATATTTGCATTCCGATTATGGCTTTGTAAACCGAACTTGAGTTGCGAATAGGATCATCAGTTTCACACCTAATATAAGTCTAGATAATATAAGTTTAATACTCGCTTTAATATCAAAAAATATAAATTTTAGCCAAATTTTGTAGTTGTAAACAAAAATCTACGTGGGCAACTGTCATTACGCCACGGTTGGAAAATGGAAATTTGAGTGGGCACCACATGACTTTCTGCTGGGATTGACTTGATGGTGGAACCCAAATATGTAGAACTGTGTAGAACCCACCTTTTGAGAACGTGCACAGAATGCCCAGGGCTCAGGAATTACCGAACGCTAAATTTGGTGCACAGTTTGGTGTAGACTGCCAATAGGCGAATTCGAATGGGCATTCGTAGCATTTTCGTGCGTCATTGAGTTACCAACCGCATTCGAATGGCAAATTCATGACGTCACACCTACTTCGGTCGCTCATTTTATATACGGTTCGTTCTCGTAACGTTACCAGCATGACGTCACAGCAACCATCGAGCTACTGAGGAGCTACCAACGAGCCACAAACAGTTGCCCATTCGAATTTGCCTCAAGGTTTAGGCCCAGAGCACGCACAGGAGGTTTTTCCAAGGTGGTTTTAAAATTCAAAATGAATTTTTTGATTAATTTTTATACAAATGAAAGACTCATTGGAATCTGTTACAATTGAATTGATTGATTAATGCTAACTTATAAGTTAAGTAATTTATAAACTAGTAAACCATGAACAGTGGAAAACTATTGTCAACATAAGCCTGTTAAAAACTGTACAAATGATAATTTTCATTTATTGGATAGAATAGGTAAATATTTAATAATACTAACATTTATTGAGGTTTACTAAAGTAAGTTGAAGCATTCGGGAATCTTTCCGGTGTGAAGTCTTCGTTATCTTGTATGCTTGACTGAACACTTGTCCTAAGTAAATCTCTGTATGCCGATTGAATATTAAGATCTGCGCCAGCTTCCTGAGCAACTTCTTCTAGATTTCCAACGGAAGCCAATCCCGTTGCGGTGGCCGCTCGACGAATACTCTCTAGATTTGAAAATTGTTAATTTCATGAGATTAGCACCCTAAATTTGTGTGTTCAAGTTACCTGAGATGACTTGCGGTAGTGTTCCTTGTGGCTTATTGTTAGTAACAACTTTACGACGTTTATTCGGCATTCCGGACAAGTATCCATCACTTAACGGAACAGCGCTCTGACGTCTTTGGCGCTGTTGATCTCTGGTAATAATGGGTACCCAGTCAGCTGGTACTTGTCCATGCCACGATTCCGATCCCAAGACAACTTCGGGCAGTTCTTCATTCGGATCAAGTTCAATAGCTCCAAGCACATTATTGGACGCACCAGCATTAAACTCACCTGCATTCGCCTGCAAAGCGTCCACATCCATAGGCTACGAAAAATACTTAAGTTGCAAATTACAATTTTAAAGAATGGGAAATAAAGTTGTTACCTCGCCTACATTTTCTGGCTCTGGAACAATAGGAGTGACACTATCAACATTCCTCACAATATACGGCTGCAAGGCACTAGCAGGAACAGTTGATGATACAATGAATTCACGGAACTGCGCAACGGTGGCAACTTGCGTCCATTGTTGGATATCGGGCGAAACGCCGTCCATGTAACTGGCGACAAGTCTATTGAGGATATTTTCGACGCCAAGATGGCCAGTAGCACTCGAATGCAAGATCAAGGCGCACAAATGGCGCCAAATCAACTTCAAGTGATCAACGAGACACTTCATTGAATTGGGGCGGCGCGAGACTGCCAAATTGATGACATTCGGCAGACGTGTGCGGAACAGCATTTGCGTGGACCTAACGATGTCGATGTCATCACGCACCGGCAGGTGCGCCAAGTCATCAAGAAACGGTTGCATTTCCCCAAGCAGTTTATTGACCGCACGTTCAACGTTACTGGGTGTAGCGGCATTGCCTTCTAGGATGCGTTCCGTGACAAATGTGCGGATCTCATTGCGAATGCGCAAAAGGGGGTCCAATCGTCCCGAATTCAATTGCAAAATATCCGTAATGGTGAAGTTGCGCGATAGCAACGTTATAACATCATTGAAAACTCCCTCGCCTTCGGTGGTTGGATCACCGAGATTCTGCAATAACTGAGCGAGTGTTGGTCCTCTAGCATTAGGATCACTGGCATTTGGGCTTTGAAAGTGTGGCAGCAAGAAATTGGGCAAATTGGCAAAGAATGCCGATTGCATCATGTGTTGAGCGCTCTGTTCGCTAGCAGCATTCGCGTTATCATTAACATTCGGATTTACTGGCGGCGGCGGAGCACCAGTCCCAGTCGCGCTGGCTGTTGTTGCCGTGGATTGTTGTCCTGTACCTGGTGCAGGCGGCCCACCCCGACGGCCATAAATATTCTGCAGCGAGTTCAACACTCCTTGCACGAGACTATAAACCGGGTTGAACTGGTTACCCGGCGGGTTCATGTTCATATTCATATTGCCGTTTTGCGGACGAGAGTTATTGTTGTTCATCTGCGTGGCAGTGGCGGCGTTCCTAGCGCCCGGGCGGCGCAGATGCATGATATGATGCGAGTTGCAGGGCAGGAAAGGGTCAAACCCTTGAATGGCATGCTGCGCGAAGTGGACGTGCGGACGCGCTGTGCTGCGCGTATGCGTCGACGTGGTCGGGTTCGTCTGTGTGTTGCCGCGCGCCTGCGAGTTCTGACCAGGCACTGAGTTGTTCGGCTGCTGCGTGGTGGTGGCCTGAGATTGGGGTTGAGTCTGTGTGGCCTGCGCGGACGCCTGTGACGGCTGACTAGTGACATTCACGTTAACATTCGAAGTGGACGCGCCGCGATTCATCACCATTTGCATGATGGATTGGATGAACTCCGGGGGTGGCTGCGTGGAAGTGACACGTGCGCCGCCTTCCCCTGCAGTGCCGCCCAGCAGAGTTGTTTCAAGCGAATCAATTGTGATGCTCTCCGGGGTGACTTCCATGAAAACTTCGATATTCGGATTGCCGAATATGTTCTCATCAAGCATAATAGGGTTTCCTGCATTGGCTTCTTGGCCTTGTGGCGGTGCATTGTTCGAATGCGTCGTGTTTCCGGCGGCGTTTGCGCCGGCTGGACGGTTGCCGCTCCCGCGCATTGTACGTATTCCAATTGGAATCGTTTGAACATGTACGGCACCAGGTGGTGTCTGCAAGCCTAGACGATTGATGAACTCCATTTGAGGAATTGTAACTCGAGAAGTTCGATTTGTATTTGGAGCACTGTTGGCATTACCTGTTTCCGCAGTTGTTGTAGTTGTAGTACTCGAATTGGATGTTTGTGTGGCGCTGTTTGCCGATGTAGCGTTAGCAGTTGGTGGATCTGTCGCGAAATTGATCTGTGCTTCGACTTGTATCGGAAAACCAGCTGGCACGACCGCAGTTTGCTGGATAAGTATCGGCCGGCAAAACAATCGCCGGGGGGGCGCTGAGCGAACGCGCAGAATCATATCACTAAGAGAATGATAAGCGTGGCCCAATAAGTGCATCACTTCAGAGACGCGATTGAGAGTGCGATCGGTAGTGCGCACATCGTCAGTCTCAACGACAGGATCATCGCGCATGAAGTCCTGATAGTTCGCCAGAAACGGAGCGAAGCGCTCCTGCAGACGCGTCAGCGTATCAAGCAAATCCGCCATTTCAGACGTGCGCGAAATGTTCTCCTGGCCTGACGTGCGCCGACTTCGTCGCGAATCTCCCCTGGGCCTCTCCTGCTGTGTGTCACCAGGCAAGTCCTCGTTTGATGTTGATACAGGAGTGCTTTGTCCAAGAGGAGTGCCACTCGCGGAAGAATTCTCTTCACCCTCAGCAGCCTCCTCCCTAGTAGCCTCGTGTGTAGATGCGCCGGCAGCTGCCGCATTCTCCTCAGTCGGCAAATTTTCAGCGTTTGATAGGAGTGAACTGTGAACAGCATTCATCAAAGTCTCGTCAATGTTCTCGCCGGATGATGCAGGAACAATGACGCGCGCTTCAAACACTGGCGTGCTTTCCACCTGCGCTTCATCTGGTTGTGGAGGCGGCGCTGGACGTGATGCTGGATTCTCCAATAACGCAATTGCAGCCTCAGCACGGCGTAGCATCCTACGTGCGACATTCAATCGGCTTGCCGCTAAACGGAAAGTGGGTGGCGGCGGCACAAGGTTTTGGGGCTCAAATGGTATTGCCATTGAACCCAAATACATTGCATTGCCGCCGAGTACTCTATGCTGGTGGGGTTGTTGTTGGTGTTGGGGTGAACGTGTACTGCGATTTGTGCCATTTTCGGTCTGGTTATCACTAGGTGGAGGCCTTTCAACCAGGTGCACAACTTTTCCATGCACATCTAATAAGATTTTTTTGAATTAGATGCATAGATAGGAAGAAGTCTTCATATTCACTCTCTCTCTCATTCTCTTTTATTCATTTAACTTACCTAAATCACTTAATTTGGCTTCATCGGACAAAACTCGGCCACAATAAATAATGCGTTGTATTTCTACTGCCACTTCAACTGTGCTTGCAATATGTTGTTTGAATTGCAATACAGTATACTAAAAACATGGCAAATGTGAAGCACAATCATAATTATTAATAATTTTAACAGTGAACTTACTGCATCATCCACACTGAAATTGTGATTCACAGAATTCAACGTCCTCACAGTCACCTCAATCATTGTAATCTAAAAGAAATAATGTTTAATAGAATTTAGATAGATTGGGTAATGTTGAGCAATCATACAATAAATTTCGGGTATTCTGGCAAAAATTTTCGATTCACAAACCGTTTTCCGACGTTTTTATGTTTGTTGCAAAATGAAAATCAAAATGGAATGTGTGATGTGCCGCTTACCAAATGTTTGTAATTGATCTTTGTTTGTAATGTTTGTCAGGACAGTCACATGTGTTTTATTTTTTTTTATTAATTTTGCTATCCACATAAATGGAGCATTTGCCGCGATTATATTAATAATTTGAGTTATTCTGATACGCAAAACACGCCACACGCCTAGAACGTTTGCAATCTTGTTAGGAAAGCGCAGCGCAAAGCAAATACAAAATGGCCAAAGCTGTCAAATTACGTCATTTGAGAGCAGCGCCCCCTCAGAGGAACAGTTTAAAAACTATTGCTTCATTTTCAATTTTAAACCAATTGTTTTAACCACGAAGTTTTAACGTTTCTAATATTGTTCATAGTTGTTTACATCAAGATAAATGCGTATCAACCAAAACGACGGTATTAATAGATTCGGTTTTGGTTTTTAGGCCTTTTCGTTTTGCTTTGGTTACCTTTGGTTGGTATGTGGTTACATGTTCTATCTTCGTCATAATGTGTGGTTGCAACAAAGATAGAACAACTAACCACATACCAACCAAAGTTAACCAAAGCCAAAAAGAAAAGGCCTAT
>JARJDT010026777.1:0-15696 GCA_030264655.1 Leptusa sp. GC000079 | reverse complement strand
TATTAACCTAAAATTCAATGTATTACAACAAAAAATTAAAAACCTCGAGAGAAATAAGTAGTGGTGGGTAACAAACAGAAAGTAAGATGTTATAGGTTATGTTCTTAGCTCGAAGACTTCTGCAGCAAATGAGCGGCACTAATCTTACCAGTGGCGCGTGATGAGTCATATACTGGATCCTAGCGCGACTCACTTCTAGCGAGTAAAGGCTCTATAATACTCACTCTTTTCGAAATTTGAACGCAGCCAGTGCATAGTTCACTTGGCGGCTTGGCGCAGCTTGGCACGGGTATGACACGGGTGTCGGATTATATTTTTACTGCGCGCGCAGGTTATATCCCACCACTACTACTACTACGATCGAACGCGAACCTAAAGCTAAAGAAACGTCACAAATGCGACAAGCCAAACAATACGCAAAACGCAAACGCGACGTATTCCATTCCCAATTTTGTGGTCGTGTCGCGCTCGCGTTTTGTGTAGTTTCTCGCGTTTCGCGTGTGTATATTGCAACCGTTTGTCATTCATTAGATCCTTGAAAGCAGCACAATCGTATCGTACATAAATTAACTAATTAACGATGTTATTAAATGTGCTGTAACATACCGTGTACGTGAATTTGTAACCCGATTCGTTCTTATTGCGTGTGTTTAGAAGACCATAACGTGTGAGTTTGGTTAGTTAAACACAAAACGAATTCAAAGTTGAAGAAATCTAAAGAATAAAAGAATCATATGCATTCATGGCATTCAAATGCACCAAATAGCTCATTAAGCTTAAGCAGACTTAAGAGTCATGCAATTTCATTGTTACCTTTCTTGTTATTGTTACAATAAGACTAATAATAGACAAACAATCAGAATCAAATTCAGGTGACATTAAATTTTTATTTTGATAATGTCATTTACAATTAATTTATTAGGTAATGAACCAATCTGTAAACATTTTCTAATTTATGTACTGATACTTCTTTCTTTACGCACTCTAGTCTAGTCAAAATGCAACGCTGGTTTTTCCTTGAAGACCCAGAAGATAATGCCATCCGTTATGGCCAGGGCGACACGAAATCGCAAAGCACAACCGCCTCTATTCAGGAATACCCACCTCGGCAATGGCTCTTCCGTGTCCGTGTCCCAGATATCAAAGCCGGCCATGTCGTCTGCGTCTCTGGCAGTGTGGAACACCTTGGTTCATGGGCGCCTGAAAAGGCCAAACCCCTGGAGCGCGAAGAGGAAGATGGCGATGTGTGGTCGACCTATATTAACATACCTGATATGGTGAAAGTAAGTTACAGGTTTTGTGTGTGCGTGATGGTGGAGCAAGATATTCAAGTGATTGTGAGAAGTTGGGAGACTAACATCGCCCCACGGACTATTCAAGCAATACAATCATCACCGAAGGCGCATGATGAACCTGTCAACTATGGCGACTTCATTGAGACCGTCCGTGTCGATCGCGGATGGCTCAATAAGGAGACCGCAGTTCAGCTGAAACTTAGCAAGAATCCGATAACAATATGGCGGCCGAAATATGCCAATAGAAACGTTTATATTAAAGTTACCCCTGTTAGTCTGCTCCAATACAATACTAACTTTCCTAAGTCAATGTCCGAAGCCTTGGAGGAGTCTTTGAGCACCGACACGCAGGATATTATTGAGTTCCCAAGGCATGCGTTCACTGAGGTGGCCAGCTTGAACGGTGATTCGGTCTTCAAACCGCAGGAACAATTCGGCAAGGAGTATGCCGAGAATGAAATGTTGGTTTTCCAATGCACTGTTCTCTTTCCCGCCTCCACGGCTTTCCTATTAGATTTCTTCGTGTATAGTTCACGCTGCTCGGAAGATGAGCCGCCTTATCATGCTGGGTTCAGCTACGTGTTGCCGAGCGCTCTGCAAGGTTCTGAAGGGAATATTGCCGTGCCGATTACGAGTACAAAGCAGCGTCCTTTGGGTGAATTGAGACTAGAATATCTTGTGGTGAGACCTATGCCTAATGCGAAATGCGATATGAGTTTGACGTACGCGCGGCATTGGAAGCAGACGCGAATTGGTCTGGATGTGGGACATCGCGGGGCTGGGAACAGTTTTAAGGAGGATATGAAGAACTGCGCCGAAGTGCGCGAAAATACGATTGCTAGCTTGAAGACTGCGATTGACCATGGCGCCGATTTTGTCGAGTTTGATGTACAATTAAGCAAGGATTTGATTCCGATTATTTATCACGATTTTCATGTGTGTATTTCCATGAAGAGGAAAAAGAATTTGAATGATATGGATATGCTTGAGATACCTATTAAGGATTTAACTTTTGAACAGCTAAAATTGTTGAAGGTGAGTTTCATTTCCTTATGTTAAACACGTTTGTAATAAGTATGTTTTGGCCGAGTTTCAAAATTCTCTGCACACTGGGCCAATTGGCTATATGTACCCTATATGTATCGTAATTCCATTTAAAAGTGCAGGCTGCCATATTATTTTGTTTGGAGTTCGAGTTTTTCATAATTCGACGATTGAAATTTGTTAATTCAGATGGAGCAAATTTGTTTGATTTTTATGGACAAATTTTGGGGAAAGCTTCAGTTCTTGTTAGAATCAATTTAAGCTAGTCACAAGAGTCTTGATTTTCAAGAAATCTTGTCTTGAAATCGAGACAAGACATGATTTCGAGATCAAGCAACAATTAAATTCGCAATGTTTGAATCTGTTTGATTATGATGAGATCGACGAATTCGCTTTGGTATTTGACTAAAGACGATAAGAAAACGAAACTCCCAGATGTTTGTTGGTTGCGACGTTTAGGCGGTAAACGTTGGCGGAATCTTGGAAAAAGCGAGCAAGTCCATACATGTCGTTTAGCAAGAGCAAGGAAATTCAAGAGTCTTGACTCTTGCCTAGATTCAAGAAAAGTTTTATCAAGAATCAAGAGCACGACAAGAACGTATAAAATTGAGGTCTTGATTTCCAAGGAAAAAATTTCAGATCTTGTCAAGAAATCTTGTCTTGATGAAACCCTAATTTAAGCTGTTTAGATTGATTTATTGGGAATTGCAATATTTTCTAGTAAATTATAACACCCGGAAAACAAAAAGTTACAAATTAACACATATAAGATGAATATGGAATATAATTATAGAGCGTTAAGTAATTACTGCTTGCTTGTTTAGGTGTTTAGAGATATTGTGTTAAATTAACCACATAAATAGAAAGTGTGACTGGACAGCTCCTGTTTCTTTATACACACATGGACGTTATAAGCACTTATACACATTGTAATTTGCAACTCGTATTAAATGACGACTAAAGCAAAACTCGCATGATATTAAACCATAAAAATTAAAACTAAAAACATTGACTCGGTAAAAAACATAACACGTGTGTTTTTAGACAGCTAATGTTGCTCGTATATTGGATGTTATTTCAAAATCAACAAAACTACTTTTAATTAGTTATTATTTTGCAATTGATGTATTTATTAATCGTTTATCACTAGGTTATTAATTAATAGTCATGCTATCATGCAAACTGTCTCATAAGGTTTTAACTCGAATAAGCAACTAATACTTATTGCTACAAAATGAAAATATTTATTTAAAATGTACAATTGAAGCAAACAATTGTACTATATGATATAGCCATTTTAATTTTTAAACATCACGCTCAATAATTTTTCAATTGTACAATGAAACGTTAAAAGTTTCATACAGTGTGTTAAGTTCGTATAAGCAGCTAAGCGACACCAAGCTTCACAAATATTCCACCCCGAACCCCCGAACACTATCTTCACGGATGGACAAGATAAAAAGTATATTCAATTCATGTTTTACCGTTTCTTAGTTATGCCATTATTTTGTGATATGCTCAAGTGATTAGAACGATCAAATACAAAATGCAAGTTTTATAACAAATAATTAATTCGAATTGGAAATTTTGCAAAACATTTTTTTTTAGTAAAAGAAAAGCTACAAATCGTTCCTGTCTAGTTGATCCGGGGACATACTTGCCTTGATAATGCATGTGAACTTTGCATAAATCATTATATGATTATATTTCTCGGTTTTTCTTTGCGAATTTTTATGAATTTGCAAAGGTACATTGCTTTTGGTAAAACTAGAAATAAAATTGTGTAATGTATTGCGTGTGTACATGTGATAAGGCTGGAACTTAAACCAAGGCTACAAATAGATGAATTTTGAATAATGTAATAAACATAACTCGCAACCTGTCGCAACTCACGTATCTTGAGAATATTCAAATTGCAGGGAGCGTATGACGAGTAGTCGAGTTCAAAATTATTGTTCGCATTAAATTCGGTGATAATGACCTTTAATAGCAGTTGATAACGTCAATACCTTTGTTACGTTTGATTTTTTGAACTTTTATCCGGTTTTCAAGTGTATTTGATTTGAATGCTTACAGCGCTTATCGATTATTTTTAATTTCCCATTTGTAACGAACTTGTAACTCTAAAATTATGATTTGTAACATGTTGTTTACAATCATTCAAACACTTGTACTTTATAATTATTCATTACAAGGCAATTAAGTTCATGTAATCTTTACGTACAGATAACACGTTTTATATTACGTATTTTTATTGATCTCGATCTAATATTGAATATTGTATTCGAGGTATGAAACTTATTAAACATGAAAATGGGAGACATTTAAATTGTTAGAATCATTTGACCTTGAAATGATAAAATGATTTAAATTCCATTTGTTCGCAATCTCCATTTGAATTAATTTAGTTCGTTCATTAAAGTTTTATTGTTATTGCTGCTAAAACATTTTCTAATATGAATTAAAAATCTAAATGCAACGGTATTTTACAATCATTCATTACAAGCCAATTAAGTTAGTTGATGTAATCTTCACATACAGATAATACTTTTTATATTACGTATTCTTATTGATTTCGATCGAATAATTTGTATTCGCATTCGAGGAATGAAACATGATAATGGGAGACATTTAAATTGTTATATTATTCAATTTTGAAATGATAAAACGATTTCATTTCCCTTTATGCGCAATTTTCATTTGAATTCAATTAGTTTGTTTATTAAAGTTTAATTGTTATTTCTGATAAAAATATTTTCTAATTTGAACTAAAAATCTAAATGTAACGCTTGTTGATTTTATTATTTTATATTAAAAATGCCATTAATCATAATTTCTCTTAACCATTTTCGCGGTTTCTGTTCGTAGGTGTACCATTTATCCGAGGGAAAGTCAAAAAATCCACGTTTCTTCGATGAAGATCTTGAAGAACATCAGCCATTCCCGTCACTACAGCAAGCATTTGATGTACTCAATCCGCATGTTGGTTTTAACATCGAAATCAAATGGACGATGCAGCGCTTGGACGAATCTTACGAATTGTACCATCCTACGGATTTGAACCTGTACTTGGACACAATCTTAGAAGTAGCTCTTAAGCATGCTGGCGAACGTCGTGTGATATTCTCATGCTTCAATCCAGACATTTGCTCCATGATACGTATGAAACAAAACAAGTATCCGGTGATTTTTCTAACACAAGGCGAGACTTCCAAATGGCCCAAGTACAACGATCCACGTTGTTGGGACATCAAAAATGCCGTTCAGTATGCAAACATGGTAGAGATATTAGGTATTAATGTACATACAGAAGATATACTCAGAGAACCATCATTTGTACGTTGTATCCTCATTTTATTGATTACTCAATTACTTACAAATATTTTTTATCAAGGTTAAAATGGCACGCGAAGCTAATCTTGTCATCTTTTGTTGGGGCGATGAAAACGCTGACCCCTCGACAATCAAGTATCTCAAAGAATTGGGAATGCATGGTGTTATCTATGATAAGATCGATCAGTATTCAGACAAAGAAGTCAAGGAGAGCATCTTTCTGGTGGAAGCGCGCGAGTCACAGAAGGACTTGTTGCGATTAGCGGCGGCTAATGCTGAATCGCCATCAGCGCCACCGCCAAGAGATCTCCTCAAAGAGCGCATCTTGGATGTTGAGAGGGCCAGAGCTTGTTTGGATGAAGTGTCAACTGCAACGTCGCTTAGGAGTCTGGAGAGTTCATTTGAGAGCCTTAACGGAAATAATCAGAAATCATAAGTCAGCAAGCGCTTCATTGATTTAATTTATTTTGAATTTGAAAAAGATTCAAGGCATTGTTTATTACTAGCAACTGTCAATTTAATTTTAAAATTTCAGTGTTTTGATAATATTAGGCAAAGTTTCGCGTGTTGGCCATATTGACCGCGATGTTTGTTCCTGACTACTGAGCTGGTCTGAATAATCTGAACCTTGCTCTCAAGCAGTGCTAGGTCTGTTCACTCAAAGTTTAAATGCAGTTGCGCGAGTTATGTCATGGGCGATCGTGCAGATAACTACCTATATGGCAATGAACGTGATTGAAAAATACAGGCATATTTTTGATAAGGATGGAATATTAAACATTATGGACCATATGGTCAATATGGTCTGGTTGCGAAAATTTGCTTGATACTTTTAGTTATTTAATTTTTTTGTATTAAAATTAATTGATTTCAAAATTGGTTCAAAATTTTGATAAAGGAAACATGAAAATATATACAGTAAAATAAGACAATATTAAATAAATTAGCGTAAAACGTGATAGTTAAACAAAACAGGAATGTAAAAATGAAATGTATGTAAATTAAACTAATTTTATTTTAATTACTCTGCAAGTTCAATAAGTTATAAAATTGATAATGTTATTTATTAGATTACATATTATTTATCTTCTAGCAGCTTGCTAATTACAAAACAATCTACTTTACGGCCATTGCTAAACTAAGCACTTCTATTTATCTCTCAGCTCTCTGCAATTAATTGTAAAAATTCCGCGGATAGTTCAACGCTTGTTGATTTAAATAATTACATTTTCGCCATAATTCCACTTCTTGTAAACAAAGTCTTCAAAATTAGCTTGTTACTCATCACTGCTATTTGGATTGGAGAGAAATTTTCTTCCAATTTCCATAATCCATCCGATAGTAAAGTTATGTTTTTCGAAACTAGCCCAATTTGTTCAGAATTTATTATTTAGCCGATTTTTCCCCATGGCTTTGAGTTTTCTAGAAACAAAACTCTTCCATTATATATGAAAATGGGACATACTGTATTTACTAAGGTTTATTCACGTTACCACGAGAGCAGTTGGTCGTCACCTATCTGAGCTTATGGAATTTTCAAAATCTAGTTGACGAAATCACTCTCTGGGTATCGCCAATAGGCATTTTGCATATACAGTGAGAACGGTTGAAACTGCATAACGGCGATTTACATGTAAAAATGAATAACGCATATGGTTGCTCTCTAAGCGATCGTAGATCTTCGAAATTTAAATATCACTTGCGGGATCGCAATTTTTGAAGAGAATGAATGAAAATTTGTTGATAAATATTATGTAAAACAATCGATGCTCTACGATCGCCTGGAGAACAACATCATTATTATTCCTTTCCACAATTGATCGCCATCATAAATATGTTCTCACTGTATAAACATAAACCATGTAGCATCGCTTCTACACCTTCGAGTTTCGTCACAAAAATGAACAAAACTAATAAATAAGTATTTTAAAAATACTGGTCGCTTTATAATGATAGTATTCATAAATTACGTTATTTATGCATAAATAGTTTTATAGAAGCAATCTCAGTTGGAAATTATATGGAATGATATGAATCACCAATGCCTAGACCTAGAGGGTAACGGGGGGATAAAACAAGTTCAAAACAGGTCAATTTAATATTTTAAACATTATACAATAATAATGTATGAATATTGATTTCTGTGGTGCCAGTTTTGTGAAAGGCTACTGCTGTGATTATACCTGATGTTTTTTCAAAGTTGATTATACAAGGCGTTCAGGGGTTCAGGTACTGAGATCATTTTAAAATCTAAGTCTGACGGAACACGAGCTAAATTTGGAATATCTATGATAAGATGATCTTAGTTGTATGTCCGAACAGACACTAGTCAAGAATAAACAACAAGAATAAAAATGTTCATTTGAAAAAGTATTTGGCATTTTAGCCAATCAGATAACTAGACAATCTAGGGACTTTTGATTTTTGATCTTATATGGTTTTAAAATGCCAATATAAAGTTGAAATACAAAAGTGCGAGCAGTAAAGGTTAGGATGAAGGTTTAAAAATTCGTTAGATCATTAGACCATGAAGAGATATTCTGGCTCGGAAGACTTTCCAGAAGGGATTCTGTTGACATTAAAAACGAATTTCAACTTGTTTTATATGTATAAATTTCCGCTCATCAGGATTTTCGTACTAAAATGACTCAATAAAATCGCCATGTTAGGTACTCAAATTCCTGGACGCCCTGTATAGTTTGCAGTTAAAGAATAGTAATCGAAATATTTGTGAAAAAAATTTATTTTCATATCTTTATTAAACGTATTGAAAATTAAATTTACGGAATTTTTATGCTTGTGATTGTAACGTTAGGAGTACACTAACTTTAAAGTGCTTTATAACTTGTAACTTGCTCGAATTCAAATTATGCTTGCAATTATCACTTGTAAACATTTGTATTTGTCGCCGGATGGGCTTTTTTCGGCGTCAACAAAGCCTTGCAGAAATGATTTGTTAATATTGGATCAACTAACAAATAAATATCAACTATTTCAACTTCAAAAAACTTCTTTCACTTAAAATCTCGTCTTTTTTAAGTTTTCTCTTCAATACCTAGGTAATATATAGTTAGACTTTGATGCCTTGTGTTTAAACGTGATAATTATTAATTCTTCGTCACGTTTCAGTTGATCCATTGCATTCATTTACCCGTGCCATCATAAAAATTTCATCCGTTTAAACGTAGTAGTTCGTATATGGCATTAGACATTAGTGATTTTTTTCCATCATGGTTTTGCATTTATGGCATTCTATTTAAAAATGCGAGGCTAGAAAATATTGAATTTGTGCATGTGCTCCAATTTATATGCTTCGACGATTCCTTCAGACACAATTAACTTTAATTATTGTTTATTTTCAAATGATAAAAATTCTAACGCGATTTTAATAAGTATACGTAGAATGATCAATCGTAGACATTCATTCCTTTTATTTGTACATTCATTTATCATTTCTCATCAATGAAATGTGTAACCCAATAAACTCCAAATCGAAAGGGATTCCAGAATTTCCTTACGATTTTCATGTTTCATACCGTTTTCTCATGGCATTAGTGACTACGCCAGTGAAGAACTGATGGCGATCGCAAACCAGTTCCCTCCAAATTCTGCCCTGCAATGTTAATCAAATGCGAGGTCAATGTCACTGGAAAAGAAAATGTGCACCAGTTGACCAGTTCTGCCACTAGAAAATGATTACGAAAATCCTAATGAAGTCCGAGCGGCTTGAGCTAGAATCAATTGACAACATTTTCCGCATAGTTTAACTGATTGATTTTGGTTTTATTGATCATTAATAATTCTTATTGTGCCATTGTTGTTCTCAAGAATAATTCCCAAGATGTAAGAAAAATATATCGCAAAACATCTTCAACAATTTTCTTTCTGTTACCTCTCGAATTTCCGCCTGAAAAAATACACTTAAACTATAATTTGACATTAAACATTCTTGTTTGTGAAAAGGGAAGCCAAAGAAATTGCCGACCGAATTAATTCATCGAAACATGACACAAATTTTTACTAACCCAGATGTGTAAAATGAAAAACTGGCAAAACACGCGCGTGCGGAATTTAAAATATAACAAGTAGGTATGCACATGCACATAACATGCATTCAGTGCAACTGCCGATGATGCTTCTAGCTCAAAGACGACTCAAAGGGGACGAAAATGAGGTTTCCTACAAGTTTCGCGTGTGTGCGGTGGAGCTCATTACTGGTTGCTGCTTAACTTAAACATATTGGCATTAACATATCTCGGTCAGTGATTAAGTTTTTCATTATAACAACGCAACGAGCAGATAGACCATAATTTGAAATAATCACGGATTTATGTATATCTAAATTAATACGAGTACGCGGAAAATCTGCGCTGCGCTGAGCCGGTGAGCGATGACAAGGATGAACGCTACATGCGCTTTTGCGCCATCTAAAGCGATTTGTTAGCCGCGGCGCAAAGGCAAAGAAACCGTGAAAACTTCGCCAATTGCGTCCATCCTTCTCCACGCAGAAAATGCAGCTTAAATGCACTATAAATGCCGCTAATTGCATACAAATATGTCCATTTCGTAAAAATAAATCGGCACGTACAGACGCAAGTAGCGGTAAAGCAAAAAGGTGCATCTCACAATTGCACAATGAAGACGCGTGCTGTTATCTATGCATTCATTAAGAGTTTGTGTTTTTTAATGTGTGGCGGTTTTGTGCAAGCCGAGTGGCCCCTATTGGATAAAGCTGAAACGCAAATTGTTAAAAAAGTGCTCGTCGAATGTCTAGAGCGCGAGACTTATTCGTGTTTTGCGGAAAAACTCGCCAAGGCGGTGGACAACGGCATGGATTGGGATATTGCGATTTTTGATGGAATTACACTCAAGAGGAATGATCTACACTTGGACAATTCCACTGCAAGAGGTCTCGCCGGAATTGATCAATTATATGCGTCAATCAATAAGTTTATCGATGGACATACATTGACACTCGACTTTGGAGAAGCGCGTACCTTCAGCGATATTTCGAATGAAATTAAATTACGCGCTGGCGGTGGTGCAGGTCTTAACACGAAGGTTGGAAAGGGAGAACGCAAGCGTGTCCAGTATGCGTTGTTTGTTTTGCTGGGAATATTTGGACTTACGGCTCCGCTCATTTTGAAAACCCTTGGTTTTATGGCTGGGAAAGCGCTAATTTCCAGTAAGATTGCATTGATTATGTTGGGCTCTATTGCATTGAAGAAGATATTCCAAGCGGATTCACATTCGCCTGTTAAAGTGCACACGCATACGGTTCCAATTCATGAGGATGATCACGATAGATATGGATATGATTATGGTGCTTACAATAATTACAAGTATTACAATACTAAATCGCCGCTTAACTTGCTCTAATTTTAAAACCTACTTAAACCAAAGTAAATACATTTTAATTCACAACATTTATTATTAACATTACATTTATTTATTTTGCAAAATATTTGTATGTACATAAAATTATAGAAATAACATTGTATTCGGTAAACAGTTGAACAACTATTTATTTATTATTCTTTGAATTAGGCAATTTAAATTTATTTAATAATTTATGTATTGTAAAAGTAAGAGTAAAATTATTTATTATTGTAATTTACTTTTTGTAATAAATATTGAAGGTTTGTTAAATATTACAGTAAGACACTTATGTTTTAATAATAAATTTTAATATTTTTAACATTTTATTTAATTTAGTTTTATTTTAAATTAACATTGTATAATAATAAATTAACTGCTAATTTATTGATACTGATTTGAATTAGTCTCACTCTCACTAGTGACGTACGTATTTTCAATGTGTTTTATCTTTGGCACGAACATTTTTAAAGTTTATTGTAAAAAAGAGTAAATCAAAACAAAACGCATTTCAAACAAATTTCAACGATTTTCAACTTATGGATCGTTGCGGCCTAAAGGGTGATCGAATAATATTGAAGACCAGTTGAGTTTCATGCCATATAATTAAATGTCAAACTAAGAGGATTTGTATGTTAAGTTTGGCTTTAGTTATTTATGACGCAAAATGGTCTTCAATATTATTCGATTACTGGTCGAGTTCAGAAAAAATGTTTAAATAAAAAATCTTAAACCTGATGGTAGTTATTAACGGTTGAAAGTTCAATTTTAAATCAGCACCAGCATTTTTCGAACATTCACTGTTAAGTAAAAGTGAAAAAAAAAACTCCGAAAATGCCGAAAATGGTAAGTTTTGCAAAATCTGTATACAGAGTGTCCCAGGACGAAAGACTCACCGGGAACTGGCATTTTCTGGAGCCAAGATCGAATCGAAAGTCTAATACAAAACTTCATAGGCTTGAGCCGTTTTAGAGTTAAAAGCACTTTAAGTTAACCAATAAGAGTGCAGACCGCAGGTTCAAAATTAGCATAGGTTGCCATGAAAAGAAAAAAAAAATTATGTGGCCACAACACCACTTCCGGGTCACAGACAAGTAATGATTGAGTGCGAGGCCGACAATACAGGAATGCATAGAAATCAAAATCTGTGAACACTTAAGAAATGACACCCTGTATTTTTCAAAAGTTAATTTTAAATTACATGAAAGCACAATTCGAATTTACCGCCATAGCATGATGGTCGAAATTTTGGTCGAAATACAGGCAACCCAATCCGCTAGAAGCGAAACCTAGTACAATAGTGGCGTTCGTTTATTCAGTTTGCTTAGCTAATCTCAGTTAATTTTGGATTTACATGCTATGGGATTTACACGAGGATTTACAAAAGAATCTAGACAGAATTTCAAAACTAACTAAGATTAGCCCATAGAATTAGCCATTAACTTGTGAGACTTGACTTGTCAGTGAGATTAGCTAAGCAAACTGAACAAACGAACAGCCATAATGCTGTCAGCCTGTGACCACAGCACTGACAGTTGGGGGTCATCCATCAAGTCAAGTCAAAACAAAAATCAGTCATAGGGTCGTAGTGCGACCAAGTGCGACTTTCGCGAAGGAAGATCAACATTTCCTCATCCAACACGAAATCATACGCGCAAATTAACGGTCATTTTCGGGAAAAAACTATGATAACGTAACGGTTCGTGAGTGTCATGCCATAGCTATACAGTCATGCTATACGTATTCATCGAACGGCGCACTGATCACGGCAACGCGTTATGAGACGATACTGTGAAAAATTCAAATATTTCACCATCAAAGCAATAATGATATCTTAAAACATCATTCAACCTGCGGTTTAGTTTTTAATTTCGCATCGGAAGCAAACGATTAGAATAACAGTTCGTTCAACATGATGGCCTCATTAGTTGAAACACCAGATCCTTACATTCGCACCATTGAATGGGACATGATGGACAAGACGAAATTCTTTCCATTATCAATGCTTAGTTCATTCACTGTGCGTTGCGCACTTTATCCTTTGACTCTGATAAAAACGCGCCTGCAAATACAGAAGCACAACAACATGTACACTGGCATGGTGGATGCTTACAAGAAGATTTTAACATACGAAGGTTTCGTTGGATTGTATCGCGGTTTTTGGATATCATCTGTTCAAATATTTAGTGGCAAGTCATAACAGATTAGAAAATCAAATAAAACACCTCATTGTGTATCGAGAAATTGTGGAAATTATTGAATAATATTTGATCATTTTATAGGCAACTCAATATACACAATTTGAATTTTTATTATGGTTTTGTTGTAGGAGTTTTTTACGTTTCAACATATGAAGGAGTTCGCCATGTATTAGCACAAAAGAGTGTCGATTCAAGAATAAGGGCGTTAATCGCTGGCGGGTCAGCATCACTTGTGGGGCAAACTATTATTGTGCCATTTGATGTCATTAGTCAACATTTGATGATGATGGGTGTTCGTGGTAAAGGTTCATCTGTAAGTTAACAATTGTTATTCAAACTTCGGCGCAAATAATGATTCGATTATGGTTTCATTTTAATTACTTCTTAGTGCCAAATTGCTAAATGTTGTATTTTTTAAAGTGTTGTAATTTGTAGCTCGAATTTAACCCTTTGGGCATTAAAACTGAAGGTGCTTCTAGACTAATGTTAACAACAGAAGTCATCAAACATATTTTAAAAACCGATGGCTTTGCGGGCTTTTATCGCGGTTACACAGCCAGTTTATGCGCATACGTTCCTAACTCGGCACTCTGGTGGGCATTTTATCATCTGTATCAAGGTAACATATGGGCAATTATTCAATTTTAATTGCTTAATAATGACATTTGCTGTTGATGCGTTTTCAGACGAACTCCACAAAATTCTACCGCCAACATATTCACATTTATTTATACAAACAATAGCCGGCACATTTGGTGGCTTTACAACAACGATAATCACAAATCCACTTGACGTCATTAGGGCCAGACTGCAAGTACAACGACTTGAGTCGATGAAAGTCGCCTTCAAAGATCTATGGCGGGAGGAAGGCATGCTGATGTTCTCAAAGGGTTTAAGTGCACGACTGATACAATCGGCAACGTTTAGTTTTAGCATTATATTAGGATACGAGACAATAAAGAGGGTATCAGTGAATGATGAGTACAAAGAGTTCGTGCGTTGGTAGGCCGAACCACTTAGATGGATGGGTAGTCAAATTTTAGAGCGCAATTAACTGAAAAATGTTTAGCTGATTTGTTTATACTTATTGTTGTTGTTACAAAAGTCATTGTTATTACATCGTAAGTCGCAATTCACCCGAAATCGAGGAATATGTCCCTAAACAAAAACAAACTTTTAATTTATATCTTGTACCTTTTTACTACTTACTTAGTTTCCAATTTTGTTGACGTTGATGGTTTTTGTATAGGAGCCTTTTATAGAGTTTCGTTTATATTGTTGCAAATATTTGTTTTTATTTATGTGCTCTTAAATTATATCACTTAATACGAGGCAATCTAATCTATTAATTTAATTAGTTATTACAAGTTTTCGCTTGTAACTTGCAAATGATTGTGATCGGAATATGTTTTTAATGAACGTATTTGAATTTTAAATATAATGGATGTTTCAGAAAGCAGTATTAATTTCTATTTCATATTTATATGCAAAAAAATCCTGTTATATATGCAATTTGAAAGGTGGGAATCTTATGATTGCAAAGAAAAGAACAAGACTTTACACAGTAAACAGTAGATTACTATTCAAATATGCTACACAAAATTTCAAACATTAGTACAAAGTACAATAAATGTGCAGTTGAAAACTTGCATACTCAATTCATCAAATCAATTACATTGTTCCCACTTTATCCATCTCGAATTTTTATTGTTATTGTTTCATTTTATTGGAATTCAACAAACACGACTCCTTCCTTTTTGCTATCATTTTTTTTGGTTGGTTTGGTTTTGAGTGCGTCATCATTGAAAGAATTTCATTACAATCAGACTTTGAACATGTATATTTGACGCCTCGTTGTGTTGGCAGCACAGTTAAAATAAATGCACTCCTGAATTTATTTTTGGTAGTGCGGCCAAGCAGGAGCAGGATCCATTCGTTATTGAGATTTGTGAGGATTAATTTTGGATTTAAAAGTTTAGTGTAATAACAATTATTCTAATAGGCGTATTTTTTTGAAAAAAAAACTTTTTGTTCTCTGAAACTTGACAACCAATTAGATTACTAGATTATTATAAACCAAAGAAACAACGTTGTTTCATATACATATATAAACGTATATGGCCGATGGACGACTGCGCATCATCCGAAACATGGGTATGCATCACTGAACTATATATAATAAATGGAAGGCCAGAGCAAAGCCAAACTTGACCCCAATTGAATACTGCGCAGGGGGGCTGCGACCATGCGCAGAACGCGCTATTTGAATGCGGCAAATTCAAATTGCAAGCTAAACTCAATACGAGACGAATGTGTAAACAAACACCTTGACCTCGAAGCTCTGTCAGCCTCATTTTGCCAACATTTTACCGCAAATTACCCCACTTTTCCGCGTATTGCGCATGTGCGCGACCCCCCCGCTCAGTTCCAGCTTCTGCCAGCAGACG